>PVIA01001480.1:0-125634 GCA_004024845.1 Tonatia bakeri
CTCCCCTCTGGTCACTGTTAACCTGCATTTTCCTGCTCTACATTTTTCCCATCTAACTTATTTATTGAAGAAACTGAGTCATATATCCTACAGAGCTTTTCTGCTTTGATTTTAATGTTGATGTCCTTGTTTCCTTTTCTATGTAATGTAATAATTCATGATTTTAATCAAAATAGATTCAATATTTTACTGTTTAGTTTGATGATTGCTTTTTAGTATTGGTAAAATCTTTATCATATATGCATAGATTTTTTTCTCTATTCTCATTTTATTTAGAATCTTACTAGAAATGGCTGTTGGATTTATCAGGTGCCCTTTCAGAATCTAGTGATAATATTAATATGTTTTTCTCCTTTAGTCTAAGAATCTAATAAACTTCTGTGATTGATTTGCTGATATCAAACCAAATGTTGTCATAAGGATAACAACATTTCAGCTGTGTTTCAGTTCCTGAGAAATTTCCTCCTGGGGAATTTTATCCTGTTACCAAAATCAGTCAAATCCTAGCAGCATTGCCATTAATGGTAGAGGAGGGATGGCCTCATCTTTGCTTCCTTGGAAGAAGAGCGACCACATCGAGGTCTCTCAAGTACCACCGCTTGGACTCAGAATGCCAGGCTGGCAGCTCTGCTTAGCACAAAGTGTGCTGCCCTTTCTCTGCTGAGGCCTAACGAAGTGCACAGCTTGCTTCCTCTTTGGTGTTCTTTGTGTCGAAATTAGTGACTGACTCAAAAAGAAATCCCAGACTATATATTGTATATGATAATTTGCCTCCTGGTTATTAAAATAACACAGATATAACAACTAGAAAGGAAACTGGATATAACAACTAGAAAAGGTAACTATATATAACAACTAGAAAGGAAACTAGATGTAACAAATAGAAAAGGTAAGTCCGGGCTATCCCTCCCCCTCTCTCTTCACCTTTATCAGCATTTATTGAGTGCCTACAATCTACCATGTAATTTTAGTCTTTGACATGAAAGAATAAAATATTACACATGTAAACCTTATTATAGCCTCAGTAATAAATATTTGCATACTTCAATTTAACTAACATTTACTAAGTACCTACATTATATACAACGCTGAATTATATGGTATGTAGAATATAAAATCATTAAGAATATACCCCTAAAAAACTCAAGATCTTTAGAGTACATAATTAGAAAGATGCACAGATGACTATTATATAAAGCAGAAACTTTACAGTTTCACAATAGAGGAATAGACAAAATACTATGGGAGATGAGAAAAGGAGAAAATGCTTTGGGACTGGAGGTTCAAAGCCATTTCCATAGAAGAGATGGAGTTGGCCTGATTCTTAAAGAATGGAAAGTATTTGTGCACATAGAGATGAGAGGACAGGGGCTTGCCAGATGGAGGGCGCAACATCAAGAAAGGAATAGTGGTGGGAAAGCTGGGGGATGTGTGTTGTGAGTAGCCAGTGTTTCAGTTTGTCTAGAGCAGTGTTTTCCAAATGTACAGATTAATCAAGACTCATTTGGGATAACAAGATTAGTATCGTGTCATGAAGAGCTTAAAAAATCTAATAGGCTAGAAACTATCAGAATGCATTGCATTCAGCAAAAGTAAATGTTATTTCAAGAACTATATACATATAAATATGCACACAGGTATCTGTGTGTATAGTGGGTCTCCTTGTAAAATGTGCTTGTTTTTAGTCCGAGCCAGAAATGTTGGCAAACTTTCTCTGTAAAGTGGCAGATAGTAAATATTTTAGGTTTTGCAGACTAAGAGGCTACGTACAGTTTCTTTCACAATTATGTGGCTCTGCCGCTGTGGCACAAAAGCAGCCATAGACAAGACATCAACAAATGAGCATGCTGAGTTCTAATAAAAATTTACTTACACAAATAGGCCTAAGTCCATATGTGTTCCATGGACTGAAGTATGCTCACCTCTGACATATAGGATAGGGTGGAGAAGGGAGTATCAGCAAACAGGGCTGGAAACGTGAGTGAGGAGAAGCCAGTTTCTGAAGCCCTTTGCCTGCCCAGCTTAGAGGCTGGGACTTGACACAGGCGGGGACAGGAAACCAAGGTGCGCACAGGAGGGAGCCCTGCCTGCACTGTTTAGCAAGTTTTGCTTTCCGACGGTTTTGCTGATTGCAACATGTAGACTGGACTCAAAGGGAAGTTTAAAGTTTCTCATTGTTATGTTTGTCTATCATTTTCCTTTCAAGGAGCACAAAAGACTTTTCAATGTATAGAAGAGCCCTAAAGGCACTGCTTCCTCCACTACTCTTCAGGTTCAGGCAACACGAACATGACTTGACACACGGAACTCCTGAGCCCAGGAAGTGGTTGAGTGCTTTACCTAGGGCCCCAGTGCCTGTGAAGAGACCTCCACTTGAATTAAATTACAGTTGGACTAAAACACAGGTCTCTCCCACACGGTTCATGTTGCTTTCCACCGTGCTGATCAGTCTTTCCGATGAAAGCATGACTAATTCCATCTCTCGAGCACTCAACAGTAAATGGCTGTTAGAAGGCCTGAGAAACTGGACCACTTAGTCTTGGAAGGAGAAAGTGGCTTCATTCTGCTCTTACACCTGGCTTTCTTAACACCAGTTCTTGGAGAGGCATGGGCTGGTTGTATCAGAATTACCTGGAAAGCTTGCTAAAAACAGACTTTTCTATTCTACCAATACTTGGAATTCCTGGCAGAGTGGGGCCCAAGAATCTGCATTGTAAATAAGTATCCTTGTATAATTCTGATTTGCAGTCAGGGGGAGAAAGCTTTGCTCTATTGAGAATCAGTATTTTTGTTTTCTATCAGACATGGTAGAAAGAGTGTGCCTGAGATGCTACATTAGGTGTGATCCAGGAAGTCTTGAGGCCCAGGAATGTGAGGCTGATGATCATATTCAAGACCCTTACCTGCCACATACAGACAAGTCATCTGGCCACTCTGACCGTCACTTCCAACCTGTAAAAGTCAGCTGATCACAGACACACTTGCTTTTTACCTTGGGATATAGTTTTCAGAATCAAGTAATTTACCTAATTAAGGGAGAGAAAGTGGAGAGATGGAAAGGTTTTAGAGTTGAGACTCGAGAGAAAGATGCTTCTAAAGCTTAACCAGACTGTTTCCAGAGCAGGCCTTTTCCAGTGTCCCTGAGGTACAGGGCTGTGTACCAATTAGAAGTAGATGATTTAGTGACAGGAAAGCTTGAAATTATGGATCTGCCTCATGCTCTAAAATGCCAACTTTTCATCCAAGATGAGCAGAATATATCCAGGGTAGAAATTTCCCTTGCTGGCTTCTTGAGCACCCAGACCTTTCCAAGGCAGTGAGCTGGTGATCGGATGGGTTGCTGTTCAGCTTTCTCTCCTATGGAGAGGTCCAGTTCCCAGGCGATGGGAAACCTGTGTTCATTGCTCCATCAAAGAACCAAGGTCATTTAAGAAGCCAAATCATCTTTTGTGTTAGGGCCAGGTATTCACCCACTTCCTGGAAATGGCCCGGGAAAACCGCTTTACAGAGAGAAAGGAGAACTTTTTATAAATCCTCCCATTTCAGTGGAAGAAAACTGTTCATCTCAATAGCGTTCTAGCTACTTTAATAACATTCTGAATTTGAAGAAATCTGGACCTGTTCCATATACAAAAAGGGATATACTGAAATACCAAAACTAAGATCTAAACCAAAAACTGTGAAGTTTTTTGTCATTTGTTGATGATGTTCTACTAGTTTCCATCATTGTCTTTAGCCCTACAATTTGGGGAGTGTATGAATTGTCACAGTCCAGAGTTCGTCCCTTTACAGGAAACACTGAAGAATTGCTCTCTTTGTGAACACCCGGATAAGTTCCAAGCTTGACCACCACCTTGAGTTTCACTATTACTTTTATTATGTTTTTTTTTTAAAAACTATGGTTGATAGCCATACAAATTTGCTAAGTAAAATCAGGCAATGCAACAGTTTTTATTGTTTGCAAGAGACTGCTCTCTGTTGAGTTTTTCACAATAATGATCTTTTTAAATGAGCACTAAAATGTGCTGAGGTATTGCTAAGCCTTTTGTATACATCCATTTTCTTTCTGGAAACTTGGAATTGAATCCAGGTTTCCTGACACCAAGATGACTTGTCTATCATTGTCACACCAGCTTTTCCACTGAACTCTAGCATATAGCCTAGTGCTCTTGAAGTTGGCTATTGTTTATACCTGCCCAGTCTCTAGTGCAGAAGGAAGAGCCCAGAGCATGTGTGTATTCCATGTCATGGGAACTCTCAAGCTCCTTTCTAGTCTTTTAAGATTTGCTGGGTCCCTCTGCTAGCCATGCAGAAACGGAAGGTGCACTGAGGACAGGGGCCATGCCTATCTCATTCAGCTCTGTTTCCCAGATATATGACAGGCTTTGAGTGTTTGCAGGATGGATGCAGGGATGGGAGGAAGGAAGAAAGGAAGAATGGAAGGAAGGTTGGAATGATGGAGGGTGGATGAATGAAAATGTAGAAGGAAGGAAGAAACAAAGACTTTCCATTTTGGTGTTTCTTATTTACATTATTAGTAGTTGTATTTTTATCATTCTGAGTGAATGTATTTCTGGGCATCCAGGCAGTAGAGTAACCCAATATTTGGGAGGATTCATAAAAATAAAACCACACAAATATACACCAGGTGGAAGGGGATGAGATTGGATGTTATAAATTACAGTAGAATCAGAATTATATAAAATTTAAAAGATAAAGTTTTGATATTTTCAGTCATCATATAGCTAACAAAGCACTTCTAGGATGACTCCTTCCTCAAACCTGAGTTAATGAACAGATTTTAAATTTCAAATACTGTTAAGTATTTATAATTTGTTTAATTAATTTGATTATTTCCTGTGTGAGAGTTCCTGACAATTACCTATAAACAGCCATGTTCAGCAGTGGGCGAGGTTCCGGCTTTAGTGACTTTTTGTATATATAAAATTTTTGTGGATGGATTTTTATCTCCCCTAATAGTAATACAGCTTACAACAATTTCAGGGCCATGCCTCTTCCTTTATTTATATTTCACACATGAACGATGCACAACCTAGCAAGATCCGTCTCGCAATAGTGCTATGGAGCAAGTATCAAATAGATGTGGCTGTCTCCTGTTTATACTATTGTTTTATCAAATGTATATTTTCAAAAAGGTAAAATAAATGAAAGCTTTAGTCTATTCCCTATCTTAATGATCATGAGCTGTACATGCAGTTCTCTCAATATCTGCCTAACTCTCTGGAGAAAAAGGCCCGTGTATCTGGGAATGTCAGATTATTGAGGTTCTACCACACTTCTTTTGTTCATGGCCAGCCTGTGTAGATTTGGCTGGGTAGCAGAGGTGATGTGGGGAAGCAATGTCAGCGCTAAAGAGAGCAGAGCCTCTGCCGGGCTGGCTGACACAGGCCGTGCGCACATGTGCAGCTCAATCCAGGCTGGGCCAGGGCACAGAGGTGCCGTGACTGACATCCCCAAGTGCCTCCTTGTAAAGTCCGGAAGCTGAAACCCCCTTCTGGACCCTCTACAAACTATCAGTCCCGGGAAACGAGCTCCCTCCCACCGTGAGAAGACTGTCTTCATCACATCAGACCGTTTCCTTGGGGTCTCCATGGTTCCAGTTCCCTCAGTTTGTTCTCCAGGCTGATAAAAGGTGGCAGAAGGGGGTGTCGTGTGACACCTAAGTGTGGAGCAGAAACAAAGGAATGGGCCCCTGAGGCTGTGTCCGCACTTAGCAGTGCATGCATTATGGGACTGGGGGTCCTGGGGAACGATGGCCCTTTGCCACAGATTGAAGAATTCTGAACAGCCTGTGTCTTTTCACAGTGTCTGCCAAGGGCCGTTTAACAATGGGGCCCATCCCTTGGTATTTAAAGACACAATCCCTGAAATTGTGCCTTGAGGCTTCTCCACCTGCTCTCTGCTAGTTCCTAGGGGGTGCACTGTGTAATGACTGCATAACTTTGTGGTGCGGTCTTGTGGTGCAGACCTTATACTCACTGCAGAGCTTTCTTGCACTGTTATGTCCAATCAAGGAAGAGTTCTCAGAGAGTTGTGTTGTTCCCATCAGCAGTGGTGACAAAGAAAGGAGAGGAGATGTATGAGTTAGAAGGTCCCACTGTCCCTTACCTTCCTGTGCTGGTATGGTCAGGTGAGAGAAGTGTAGCACCTGACTGGCCGAGATAGTGTAATGCTTTCCCCTCCTCTGGGATGGATGGGTTAACTGCCCTAGGACATGCACTAATGCAATAGTGCTAATATGTATTATTTCTTGAGTAGCTCCTAAGTAATAGATGCAATGCTTAGGGCCTCGTATATATTATGTCACTGAGACTTCTCAGCAATGGACCATACTGACCCTCACTTTACAGATGAGGTCACTGAAGCTTAGGGAGGGAGGTCAAGCCACTGGCAAGGTCACAGTGGCAGAGGCAGGATTCAAACTTAATATGACTGGCTCAGCACAGTACCTGCTGCCCCTGTTTAAGAAAATGCTGAGGGGTCATTTTCTCCCATCTGGTTCTTCTAGCAGGTGGAGGTGGGAGGGATGCAAGCGGACTGGGGAGACTGGTGTCATGTAAACAGCCCAGCACCAGGAAATAACAGTCCTCGCCCCAACCTTGACTGCCCTCTCTGTGGCTGACTGAGCTTCCTTACAGAGACTGCTTCAACTTCTCTGGACCTCAGTTTCCTCATTAGGGGGGTGATCTGCAAAGTTTTGTCTAATGTAACGTTCCACGTAGCTTCTAGCTAGCTACTTTAAGTGAGGTATGAATCTGATGAATTATATTCAATTCATACTGGAGTTTCACTCACTTGTTCATTTATTCATTCAATGAGCATTTACTATGCACCTCCTGTGAGCCGGGACCAGGGCAGAGCGATGAGGAATTTCAGACACAGGTCCTTCTGTCACCAAGGTTACAGGGTCTTATTACGCTCAGGATGTTAGTCAAAAGTCCTGCAGCACTTTTGTGCCAAACATTATTATTATTAAATAGTATCATCATTGTCCTCATGATTATCATCAAATTCATTGTTACATAGTCTTATTATTGGGAGGAGCTATGTTGCCCACACCAAAGGATTGGCTCCCTCTGTCAGCTGCTGCCTTTTGAGCAGTAAAGCCTCTCTGAGCTGCCAGCCGGCTCTGACCTGCCTACATGCAGCATAGCTTTGCTCTCCAACGGGTGAAAATATTAGAGCATTTACTTTTTAAAAAGCACTTGTTTTTTAATGCATGAAAAAATGAGTTTTTCCGTGAGTCTTGCTTTTTGGCCAACTAAAGTGGTTTGAGACGTAGAGGAAAATGCCTGTCTCAGTTCTGTAGCGTGTTCCCCTATCTCAGATTCACCTGCAGGGTGTGTCTCCCAGTTTTCCCCTCATAATCATACTATTTAAAAAAAACAAATATTTTTCTTAAGTGGATAAAGAGAAGATGGGAAGAATTTTACCACAAATTCATGAAAACCTTATTTGCAACTGAAAAGAGTAAATTTTCACTATGAAATTATATGAAAGGAGAAGTAAAGGGAACTTTGGCAACTTTCATGCTTGTCTAGTGTGAGAAGGAAGAAAGGCAAACTTACTACCTGAATCTTCAGAAGGGCTGCCTCTGCTCCATGCGTATGGGGCATGTCGCCTGCTTCCCTGGGACGCCCGCGGCCCGCAGTCACACTGGGCTGCCTGGCAGTCGGGAAGGCCACAGGGGTCCATGCCGAACTGCCCACTTGGTCGCTGTGTGACTTCACACAAACCACCTAACCTCAATCTCTTATCTGTAAAAAGGAGCTATCAAATTGTGAAAAAATAGATAATAGATGTTTAAAATACTAGGTTCAGTGCTTGGTGCTTTGCTATTACTCTTCTAAGGATGAAATTTATCTCGCTTAGCAATTCTGCTCCAAGAGCAGGTTTGTGTGTCTATTTCCTGTCATTTCTGGCTCTAGGAGATGTGTGTGCTCAGGTTTGTCTTGAATGCGCACATGTCGTCAAACCCATCAGGAGCCTCTTGGAGTGAGTGAGCGGCCAACCATCTAGTTTGCCTGGGACTGAGACGTTCCTGGGATGCAGGATGTTCAGTGCTAAAATCAGGAAAGTCCCAGGCAGACCAGGATGAGTTGGTTACCCCCCAACTGGCAAAACCCTCACAAGTTTTCCAAACAAAAAGGGCAGGGAGAAAGCAGGATACTGAAGCCCACTCCAGCGAGAGTCCCACCTCAGCAAGGCTGGTGACATCTGTGAACTGGAGACCAGTGTCTGCTTTTCAACATTAAATTTAAACAAAAAGAGGAAGAGGTGTAATTGCCTGCTTTTACATGATCTGCCCCCAGTAGGGGACTGTTCTGAGTATT
Organism: Tonatia bakeri; assembly: GCA_004024845.1. Classification (NCBI taxonomy): domain Eukaryota; kingdom Metazoa; phylum Chordata; class Mammalia; order Chiroptera; family Phyllostomidae; genus Tonatia; species Tonatia bakeri. Next base: position 8,355 of record PVIA01001480.1, read on the forward strand.
TTTTATGTAAAGCAAGAGCTTTATAAGCTTGGTTGCACTATGAGAATCACCCAAGGAACTTAAAAAGAACATACTGATGCCTGGCTCTCATTGCCCAAAATTGTGAGCATTGGTGTCTTTTAATAAGTTCTTTAGGTGATTCTAATGGGCAGCCTAAGTTGAGAATCACTAACCCACATTTCAACTAGGAGTCGACAGCAAGTGCAAAATGATTTCTATTTTCCTAATCGATACGTTCAGACTTGCCTGAGCTGAGTGTCTGCCGAGGTGACTTGACCTTCCAGTAACCTGCGTGATGTTTGATGGAGCTGATTTGCCCGTGCCAGGATGTGCATTTGGAGAAGGTTCAAATGGATGCCTGAGACAACTGAGGACTCTTTTTCCTTTTCCCCTTTTCTTTTGTGAGGTCACTCTACTTACTGGTGTACTGCCAGCTCAAAGCAATAACGGTTTTAAAGCTTGAGAGAATTGGAAGTCTAATTTGGGTGGAGAGGGAACATGGGGTGTTTCTAATGAGAAAAAATAGTCTTTCTGGTTTTGTACCCATTTGTGCTGGAGTCCTGTCAGGAAAGCGCTGAGCGCCTTCCTTCTGGTATCTGGACGGGGACAGCTGCTTCTCTGGGTTGTTCAGCTTCAAGCAGGGCTGGCCAGGATGGAGGAAGGCAAGGTGAGTGGTACTTACAGGCTTTGGGAACATAAGTAAAAGCTCCTTGCAGTGTCCTCAGTCAGGTGGCAAGCTCTGGCTGCACCACCAGCCAGGAATCCAGAAGAAGCAAGCTTCAAAAATTATACTGATGTTATTCAGTGCTAAAAAGAAATGAGCTATGAAGCCATAAAAATTCACGGGGGGACTTTAAATGCATACGACTAAGTGAAAGATGTGAAACTGAAAAGGCTCCATATGGTCTGAGTCCAACTATATGATAATTGGAACGGGCAGAACTATGAAGAATGACAGGAAGATTAGTGGTTGCCAGGGGCTAGGAGGGAGAGAGGAAGAACAGGCCAGACACAGAAGGTTTTTAGAGCAGTAAAACTGCTCTATGTGCTCTAATAATGAAACATGTCATTGTGTGTTTGTCAAAGCCCATGGAATATCTAACACCAAGAGTGAGCTGTAGTGTCAACTGTGGACTTGCGGTGATAATGGTGTGTCAGTGCAGGTGCATCAGCTGTAACAGATGCTCCGCTCTGGTGGGGGACACTCGTGGTGGGGGTGGTAGTGTTTGCCTGGGACATGAAATATATGCCAACTCCCTATACTTTTTGTTCAGTTTTGCTTTGGAGCTAAAACTGCTTTAAAAAAGGTAGTCTATTAAAATTTTTACTGGCAATAATGTGGATAAATGCTACAGTAGAAGAATTTTTTTTCTGGGATCTTATATTTTAAAGACAAAGCAGATATGAATATGTGAGGTGAGGAAGTAAAGAAATATCTTATTTTCTTTTTTCCCCAAACAACTCTTAAAACTGTTCACAGAATGTTGGGATTTTGCCTGGGAAAAATGAGGTGAAATGCTGGCTGGGTGAACCCCCTCTCCACCTGAGGTCAGCAACAGTAGAAATGGTTGTGGGGGCTTTTAATATGAATCTGAAGCCACCTCCTTGCCATGGAGGTCTCTCTGTGAGACAAGCAGACCCTGTCCCCCAGGCCCAGCTTCCCCAAAGGCCAACATTGACAGCTCAGAGGTGGCTCTCCTTCCTTTCCCATTCTGATTTTCTGAAGTTTTGCAGAAAGCACAGCTTCCCTAATCCTAACCCTACAGCCTGAGAGCCCCACTAGGAGAGGGAGAAATCACTCGATCTCTATGCTCTAAAATGCTATGTTGTTTAATCTAAGAAATAGGATCAATAGGTTCAAAGTTTATCACCTGTTCATAAGTGATATTGATCCCTTTAATACCCCAGCTAGCTCTTGGAAAATGGAACTCATGTTTTTAAACGTGAATTTCTATACTACTGATGGCTTAACATTTATTTCTGTCTTATTATGAAAATAATATGGGTTTATTGTGGGAATACGTGAGCAGCAGAAGAAAAACACCTGTGATTCTGCCACTTCAGAGGCAGCCATTGCTAATGGTGTGGTGTATAGCCCTCCAAAGCACAGGCAGAGAATCCGGGGAACATCTGGGTGTCTGCAGCATCATCATGTCTCCACCTCACCTCAAAGAGCTGTAAAGAGCACAGTTAATTTTACTTGATCGTTGGTCCCTTAGGAATCTTGGCAAATGTTTAATTTGCAAGGCAAGTATACCCAAGCCAAATCACAATCTACTATGCAGTTGGCTACAAATGGTTGAAGTTTTTTTTTTCAAATCCTGTTAAAAGAACCTTATGTCTCTTCACCACTAAATTTTGACATCTTATCTCACAGTTAATAGCATCTAATGGTTGTCTCTCCAGGTAATGTAATCCAGCTGGAGATGCAAGGTATGCAAAGCCCATGTTTTAGAACAAAAGGGTATTTTTCTCTCACCAGTAAATAGAAGTGATTGTTCAGCTATAAAAGGACAAAAGGTTTTAAAATTATTCCACTGGGCAGAGTTTCCTAGAATTTTTTTTTTTTTTTTGGCACTTGACTGTGGAGCTAACCTAGCATCTTCCAAACTTCTCCCATTTTCATAGCAAAGAATTCGCTGAATGAGCCTAGAGTCACTCCATGGTGGGATGGTTGAAACCCAGGGCCCTCTTAACCAGACATGTGGCATGTCATCAGCAGACAATGGTCAGGGTGCAGGAAGAACTAAAGACATCCTTTTTCTCCCTTAACTGCCTCCCCTGCCCACTCAAGGCTGTACGTTTTCCTTTCTGAGGAAAAACATTCAACGTTTAACACTGTAACTGTAACCAGAAGGGTAAGCTTCGTTGAGAAGTTATCAAAGATGTTTTATGTAACTAAGGCATTGCCCCAACATTTTCAAGATTTAAACAACTCTGTGACATCAGGTCTCCTTTTTTGATTTTCTCTGTATGTTTCATAGCCCTGAAACCCAAGAGAACTGTTGTCTACTCTGATTGCTCTATTGGAAGAAGAAATGGTCCATATCCTGGTCCCAGTTGCCTTCTTAAGACATTGCTATTGCTAGAGACAGAGGATAAATTTATATGAATAATTGAGATCAATTTGCCTCACAGTGTGTGCTGAGGAATCAGCACTGTTGTTGGTGCTTTATGTGAATTGCCAGCAAGATCAATAGCAACAGCAACTGCTGGTGACATCCTAGTCAGTGTTCTAAATACCTCAGCGTGCTTAGTAGCTTCATCCTGACAGTAACCCCATGGGGTAGAGGCTATTATTGTCCCTATGTTGCAGGTGAGGACAGCAAGTCACACAAAGGTAAGTAGCTGAGCTGAAATTTGAACATGAACAATGACTCAAGAGCCTACCCTCTGAACATGATTAAATTGATATGAAAGCCTCACACGATTGGTGATGGTGTCCCCATTTTACAGATGAGAGGTTGGGGCTCAGAAAGATTATCATCTTTGCAATAACTCTTCATACCTGGCAAGCAGCAAAGTTTGGTTGAAAACCCTAGTTCCAGAGCCTCCCGCATGTCTCACCATTATACTACATGTGTCATGCAATAATGTATGTTCTTTTGTATTCAGGGCTCTATTCACATCAGAGGGAGCTTATGATCGACCAATACGCAGATGCTTAAATGGGCCTACAACACATACTTCTGGGTTCTTTTTGTATAGGAAGCTACCTGTTTAGACTGCACTCATTCATGTGAATGCCCATGAATCTGCATCTCTTTCTATATAAATAGTTGCAAGGTTAAGCTTTGCGGTTTATTTCTGCCTTCAGGATGCTGTGGTTATTGTCCCTCTGCTTGGAACGCTTTGTCCTGAGATCTTGGCGTGACCGACTTCTTCTCAGCTGTAAGCTCAGAGTCAGGGGGCCTGACCCTGACTACCTGTATTAGTTTCCTAAGGCTCCCATAGTAATTATCACAGAATGGTTGGCTTTAAACACCAGAAATGTATTATTCTCTCTTAGTTCTGGAGGCCAGAAGTCCAAAATTGAGGTGTTGGTAGGGCCATACTCCTTCTGAAGGCTCTAGGGGAGAATCCTTTCCTACCTCTTTCAATTTCTGGTGGTTTCATGCATTCTGTAGCTTGTGGCAGCATAACTCCCACCTTTGCCTCTCTCTGTGCCATCTGTCTGTGTCTCCTTTTCTTCTAAGAATGCTTGTCATTGAATTTTGAGCCCACCTGGGTAATCTAGGATGATTTCATTTAAGGTCCTTAATTATACTTACAAGACTGTTTCTCCAAATAAGGTCACATTCGCAGGTTCTGGGTGGGCATACATACCTTTGGGGGGCTGTTGTGAAACCCTACTGTGGGTAAACTACCTTATAGATCAAGCAGCCTTTGCTGCTGTTACAGTCTGTGACATTATCACCCAGTTAGTTTTTTCTCAGCCCTTGGCCTTATTTGATGCATCTCATTCTTTAATCTGTCCACTCTTCTGTTGTTACCCACCTCCACCTACTTGAACTCAAGCTTTATGTGTATTGCTGCTGTGTCCTAACTGCCTAGACCAATGCTTAGTCTCGGGTAAAAATCACCAAATACTTACCAAATGAATGAGACCGTTTAGTGAGTGTGCTGTCAACTTGGCTCCTTTTAATAAGTCATAGGACCTTATTTTATTTATTTTCTATTATCTTACGTTATTTGAATTTCAGTTACAAGTTTTTGGAAATGTAAGTATTTTTTGGGGACAGATATTTAACACAATGAATAAATAAATATATCCAGGCATTTCAATGTGACAATTGCTAATTGGTCTTCAGAGTTCATTTAGCTTTTACTTCCCCCTCAGGAGCAAATCCTCAGCAGAATATTTCTTTCTCTCCTAGGCTCTGATCACCTCCGGGAGAAAGATGGCCTTTGGGCTGTCTTGGTCTGGCTCTCCATTATTGCCGCCCGGAAGCAGAGTGTGGAGGAAATTGTCCGAGATCACTGGGCCAAATTTGGCCGTCACTACTATTGCAGGTGAGAAGAGCGCTGGTCTCTGTATGGGCCCTGAGGTACTACTCTCAGAGAAGGTGTCTAAAGCTGGCGGGCAAGAACCTTGAGAAGGAGGCGTCTTTCAGGAAGATCTGAGACACAGAGAATGAAGCTGGGTAACCCCTGATAGGTGGTTTGGGGTGGTGTCAAGGACTGCCAAACTAGAGGGCATGCATTTTCCCTCTCCCAGCCACATCCCTCTGTGCCTATAAGGTGGGCAGCCATCACAAGAAGGAATCTGAACTGCAGAGCCTTGAGAGGTTCTTTGGTGCTTGTAGGGTTGTACAGTCAAACTAGGGGCTTTCCTTGTTGGTTCTCCACCCACAATTATCAAGAAAGGTGGGGGCAGAGACAGAAACTATGACAGGTTGGTGTGCTTTTGTAATCTTCCCCCTACCTCTGTCTTACCTCCCCACTAATGGTCCAGACCATGTCTTAGCTGGCTGAGCTGATGCCCTCTGACAGGGCCACATGACTCAGGAGCCCCAGAGTTTGCTATAGTTTATCCCCATAAAAGGAGGTACAGAAAAGGGAACAATTACCCTGGGAAGGAGGAAGGGAAAAGGTCAGTGGCAACAAGCTTAGGGTTAGAGGGGTTCTCTACCGCTTTCCTGTTGTTGAAGGAAGTGAGGCAGCAGAGTCTTCCGGCTGTGCTATTGCCTGCTAGGTATGTGTCCCTAGTAACCAAGCCGTAGTTTAGGGGAACAGCGGTGGGAAAGGATGTTAGGAAAGAACGTGGGAATTGGGCGAGGGAATCCTTGGGTACTCCTAGAGGCTCCCTGTGTATTAAAAACAGATTGTGGATCATTTGCTTTGCTTATAAATAGTTAACCACTTTGGATGTTTGGTTGTGTTTCAAGAGTGTGAGGACAGAAAGAAAGCTTTAGACTTCCCTTATAAGGTGATTGTTTCTTAAGAAGTCATTTACTTAGATAAATATCAGAATAAGGAAGCCTGTGATTGTACTCATTAAAATGAAAGAGACTGCAGTGCTCTGGCAAATGTCGATGGCGCCTGAACATTCTCGGTTCCTGTTCAGTCAAGAAGCCTGAGGATGTGGGATGCTGTGACCCACCCCCAGTTATTCACTGTGTCTGAGAATAAAGTCTCTCAGGGCAGGTGGGGACTTGTTTGACCTCGTAGTATTTCTAACAAGTGCCAAAAATTCCTGCTTCTTGTGGGCTTTTTTTGGCATACAAAAAAGGGGCTAATTGGTACAGAAAATCTTTCAATTGAATAAAGCTGTTTTTAAAAGTCCAACCTGATAAAGTATATTATGATTGCTAACTGCTGGCTTAGTGAGATTGCTTCAAGTCAGGGATGTGTTGCTCGTAATTTGTGGAATGATCAGCTTTCTGCCAGTGTTCTGAAGATGTGGTGCCATGATAAGTGGATTTATAATATAGTTCACTTTTTGTGGCCAAGAGCTTGCACGATAATTACTTTTCTCATAACAAATACCGTATTAGAGAATATAATGCAGTGGAGATTTGAATTCTTGTTGGACATTGTTTCATGTTTCAGATTTCTGTCCAAAAGATCACAGAGATAAAGAAAAAGGGAGAAGGGAAAGGTAGAATTAAAGGTAAACATTTCCTTCAGCCTCCAGCAAATGCAGATTAAAAGGTTCTTGTGAAATAAAATGATTTCTAGCCTGTTTTCTTAGTGGAGAGGAAATAATGGGATATTTTGGTTTAACTAACATCAAGCCTGAAGTTGTATCTGAGAACCCAGATGATTTTCCTTATATGAGTGGACCCTGGCAGCTCTCCATTCCAAGGCTTCTTCTTCCCTTGGACATGTGGTGGTGACGGAGGTCACCAGAGGGGGAGGCAATGCCAGGACCTGCTTGCGTGTGAAGATGAGCGTTTGGGCAGGCCGGTCTGATGACTTCAGCCACAGACTGAATGTGATCTGTTATGTTAGTGGGTGTTCTCAATTTTTGAATCACTTTCCATGCTTCTTTATCTCCTACTAGACCCACTTACTGCATCATCCCACCCCCTTTTGCTTGGTTAGGTCTTTACCTTCCCCGAAAGTCTACCGTTAAAGAGAATCTAGGCTCAGAATGCATACACTGATAGAAAGAATGTTCTGAGTTTTCTGTTGTTCTGCTTCTGAGGCTGGGTGAGACACACCCGTGTAGGAGAGAGAGAATAAAAGAAATGGGTAAAGGCACAGGGGACATGTTGCTGGATGTGATATGTTCTCCATTTTGGCTAATACCCTCATGTTTACTTAAAGTGTGTTGTGTGGAGAATGTAGAAACGATTATTCAGATCTTCCTTCTTTCATTTCACTCTGAGAACGCATTCTTTCCCATGTTACAGGCAGCCCAAATGTGAGGTCCCAACACAGCCACTTGAGCACAGATGCCCTTCTAAGGGCTTGCCTCCTCCTCTTCTTCTTCTTCTTCTTTTTTTATTGATTTTAGAGACAGAGAGGAAGGGAGATAGATGATAGATGATAGATAGATAGATAGATAGATAGATAGATAGATAGATAGATACAAGCATCGATTTATTGTTTCACTTATTTACACATTCATTGGTGGATTCTAATATGTGCCCTGATGGGGGAATTGAACCCACAACCTTGGCATATCAGGATGATGCTCTAACCAACTGAGCTGCCTGACTGAGGCCAGGGATTATTTCTTAGACAGAACACTCTGGTTGTACCACTAGATCTGAGTCAAAAACTGTCTGACATTGGGAAAGACCCTATAGTTTCTTTATGGCAGTGACTAAGAATAAAAGTAATTAACAGTTTTAAGCACTGGTGTCTGGCACTATGCCAACTACAGTACTTGGTATCCATTTTCATGTTTAACTTCCCTAATAAGAAATGAGATGAGTGTTATTTTTAAACTTTTTTTTTCTAATCACCCCTCAGCCCTGTTGTTATATGTGATGTTCTTGGCTAGAAGGCCTTTTTTCTTTTAATGGAAAAATGCTGATATTTCTTCCAAGTTTCCATGAGAGTTTTATGGTATATTGAACTCCGTTTTTCTCTCTTCTCCTCCTTTGATTCGTCTTTCTCCTTCAATCCTCCCTTTTCTCCCATCTTTCATCCCACTACTTACAAAACACTGGCTACTTACCAGAAGCAGCCAAGAACAAAACAGGTAAAGACTCCACCCTCTGGGAGCTTACAGATTTTGTGGGCAAAGGCAGACAAGAAATACTGGAATAAACAAATATACAAACAAGGTAAATACAAATTAGGATAACTACCAAAAACATATAAAGGGTAATGAGAGAGGGGGAGAGGTAGAAGGATCTACCTCTGTCTCAGATGGATCTTCAGAGAAGGTCACTTTCTGGAGGCAACACTAAGTTTGAAAACTGGAGGAAGAGAATGCACCAGCTATTTGAGTAGCCAGGGCAAGAATGTAGCAGGTAAAGGGACAGACAGCAAGCCCAAAGGCCAGAGGCAGGCGAGGGTAAAGCATCTCTGAAGACTGGAGAGAAGGCCAGTGTGGCTTGGAACATGGTGAACAAGGGAGAAAGCGGGACAAAGGCCAGTGAGGAGGTGGGCAGGGCCAGATTCCCGCGGCCTTACAGGCTATGGTTAGGGTTTTGAGTCTTGTTTTCAATGTGATGGATGCTTTTGGAGGAATTTAAAGGAATGGAGTGACATGACTTGATTTTCACAAGATCACTCTGGCTGCTGTGTGGAGAATGGGTTGTTACAAGCCAGGTGGAAGAGGGGAGACTAGTTGGGGGTACTTTTCTGTGTGGTTCTTCCATAAAAACAAAACCAATGATGAGATGATGTTTAAAGGTTCACTTAATTGCTCATTCTCTGATTAGGTTTGTGTTCGTCTTGTGTCCTGCCTCCCCCTAACCAGGTTTGACTATGAAGGACTAGAGCCCAAGACGACATATTACATCATGAGGGACCTGGAGGCGCTGGTCACAGACAAGTCCTTCATCGGCCAGCAGTTTGCGGTGGGGAGCCATGTCTACAGTGTGGCAAAGACAGACAGCTTTGAATATGTGGACCCTGTGGATGGCACCGTGACCAAGAAACAGGTACTTGCTAAGAAATAACCAGAGAGGTTATCAGGCATAACCAGATGCCAAAGTGTCCTACAGCTAGAAATGATATACTCTGAGTCCTTTATTTTATAGATGAGAACCCAGTAGCCAGGAGTGAGGGAAGCCCTTGGTGAGTGTTACCTACCCAGTAAGTCGCAGAGGGTAAAATTAGAACACAGGGCCCTGAATTTCTGTCCACTATTCTTTCACTCGGTAACTAATGGGCCAGTAAACGCAACTCTTCCTTCTGGAATGTTTGCAGCCTGCAGGCTCTCTATGTGGTTGCCATTGCTGGTGATGGACTCAGTTAAGCTTCTAAGAGCAAAACATCCTTTTCCTTGGGACCGTCAGGTGCAGGGATGTTTCATCTTTCATTACCTATGTCATTGAGGAACAGTAGGAGCTGAGCTTGTTACTCCTGGTAGGGGAAGAAACAGGTGGAAAATTTGCCCCACAAAACCCCAAAGGAAGATTTATGGTTGAGAATTTTTATCACCATAGATAAGTGGCAAAAGCAACCACAACTTCTATTATGGTCTCATTTTTGTGAATCGTATAAGAAAAGTTGAAAGCTCTTACAGTTATTTTTCTTCTCAGTTTTGTTTGCTCATTGTCTACGGCAAATACCGAGCACTCTCTGAATCAGTTTTCACATTTATGGTCTAAATAAGGTACTCGGAGTAACATTAAGAGAAGTTTCACTCTAAAATCCCCAAATTCTTATCTTCTTATAAGTCTTCACCAAGTATGTATAACAAAACGAATGAGAAGCTGTATGTTTTGGGGGGACTAAGTATAATAGTATTTTATTAAATTAGTAATGCTGTTTTTATTTTGACCAATATTTCATTCATACTTTTTGTCCTAGGGTACCCTAATTTGCAAATGTTCCAAAGCTCATTGTCATTCTGTTACTCTCTTGGTATTCTCCCTCTGGTCTTAGTTTTATGGTGATTTTTCTTCTCTAACAAAATGTCAGCCTTTCATTCTAGGCCTCCTATAGCCACAGAGATTGGTTATACAGTCTTACTTTGCAAAGGACTAAGGTAGTGGAGAAAATACTGGTTAAGAAGTTTAAAGACCCAGAATTGAATTCTACCCCTGCCACTTGCTAGTGTCTGACTTTTGGAAAGTTGCCTGATTTCTTTGAACCACAGTTTCTTCCTCATCTGCAAAATATCTGTCTCAGAGTCGTTCCAGAAATGGAATGAAATAAAATACACAAAACTCCCCACTAGCCTTTACACAGGGAGTATACCATACATTTTTTTGTAGTTGTGTTTCATTTCACTCCAGGATGCTTTCTTGACTGGACTGAATTCTCTCCAAAATAACCCCAGTGACTCCCTGGAAATGTGAAATCAGGAGCTCAGCACATGCCATTTGGAGCCTCTCTGCTTTGGATAAGTCTTTTTCAGTTTTGTACCATATCTCCACTTCCATTTTACTCTAGGGACCTCAGAACAAACTTCTCTCAAAGACAGGGCTCACTGTGGTTGTTACTGTAAAAGTTAAAAGGCATAAAATGCGTGCCTGCTAAAGTACCTGGGACGTTTCCGTGCCCCCTGAGGAAGGCCGGAACACCAGTCCTCCAAGGGATGTCCGGTCAGTGCTGGGTTCTGGACTCCATCTACTCCATCTACTCGTGTGAAGCTTGTCTGTTGAGCTCATTTGTTTTGCTCTTAAATCCACTAATACTCTACCATTTTCTTCTTCAGTGTACTCAGCATTTGGATACTTTTCTCCTGCCTTTTCTTTAATCATTCACATCAGGCTAATTCCTCAGCTAGGTCTCAAGTTTGGACATTTATTTATCCCATGACCCCTCCCCTCCAACCCTGAATACTGGTTTCCATTTTTACTCTGTAATTTATTGATATTTTTTTCTTTCCAGTCTTTCTTCGGAACTTAAATGTGGCCATAAATAGATAAGTGCCACCAAGACCTGCCCCTGGGAGTTGCTCTGTACAGGAGGAAAGTTGTTCACCTTCCCAGATTCTAGGACCCAAGCGACAGCTACATTAGCTAGTGACCCTGTGTCACCCTGGAGCTTCTCCGTAGGTCTAGGTTTGGCTCCATGAGGGTTTTGGAAGGGCAGTTAACTCTCATCCCTGCTGCCAGTAAGTCACAGGTGGTGCTTTCACCTCAAGTGGCCCTGTTGGTGTAGAGGGGGAATTCCTGCATTGCGGGCCTGTTGCTAACCCTCCATCACTGAGGCCCACATCTCAGCATTCTTGGGATGGCAGTAATAGCCAACATTCAATTCCATGGACAGTTGAGTCTAAGGCACACTTCATGCAGTGTTTCCCTAGGAGGCAGGTGGCTATGGTCTCTCCAGTGTTCCCTTGTGTTGGAGTCAGATAGATAGGTTTAAAGGCTAGCTTTGCTGCTGCCTAGATTGGTGACCTTGGTCATGTTACTTAACCTCTCTGGACCTCACCTTAGTGGTGGGGGTGGGTGACACTGATAATAATGACCTTTTAGGGTTATGGAGAATGATCAAGGGAGAAGTTCCCAGGCACAGTGGCCAGTACCCACTGATGCTTGAGAAATATTGGTTCCTTCCCACTTAGCAGAATCCTCCACTTGTCTGTTTATCAGTTTGCAGAAAAAGTGTGAGTGCTATTTAAAGGTATAGGCTTGAAGTCAAAAAGTCTTGGGTTTAAATCTTGGCTCTGCCACCTCCTTGCTGGATGATCTTAGGCAAGCTACTCAACCTCCCTGTGCCTTTCTCTCCTTATCTGTGAACATAAGAATAGTAATTGTGGTTACCTCATATGACCATTGGAAGAATTGTGAGATAATACATGTAAAGTCCTGGCATATAATAAACACTAATAAATGGTTAACTGAAATAAGTTATGTTAAAATCAGATCATTGGCAAAGAAAAATTTTGGCATTTAATGAAACATATGATAAGAAAAACAGGGGGAAGAACATGCAGCTCTGCAGGGGGTCCTATGAAGGCACGGGAGGGCCTCTTCAGTTTCTGAGTTATTCAAAGTCACATTTCTCTGCCTTTCCTAAGTCCCCTCCCACACCACCTACCCCACTACTTTGCTTCAGAAAGGAATAGGTGGGGTTTTTTGTTGTTTGTTTGTTTGTTTGTTTTTAAGGCAGCTCAGCCTCCTTTCTGTCCTTGATTTGAGGTCGAAGTCAGGAAACAGACGATGGGGTGGGGGTGGCAGGGAGGAAAGCTGTTTCATATATCTCAAGAAATAAAGAAGAAAAGCTTCTCTATCAAAAATGAAAACCCTGTTCTGGTGACAAGCCCCCTCCCGGCCCCAGCTGTCCAGCCCACTGCTGTGGAAATGTTCAACAAGATCCGTCTTACCTGTGAGACCCTGTGGGAGTCATTCAAAGACAAGAAGGAAAACCCTGAAGTACTCAGCTCCTGATGTGAATTCCCAGGGACCTCACTGGCCTCACTGTGGCCTATCAGGTCTCCTGGAATGTACTATGGTGGCCTCCAAATTTCTGAATTTTTGTGACCTTGTACACGAAGAGAAAACTCACATTAAACAGGATTCAAGAGAGACTCTGAAATATAAGTACCAATTTATGGAGGCATGGTTCAACAACTGCAGTTCGTCCCTCCACACTTCCCATGAGGACATGTCACTGTTTTATTTTCAGGTAAAAACTAGGCTCATGAATGAATGGTGATGATTTCTTCAAACATGAGTAAGAAAAATAAGCTGATAGCTACTACGAGAGTGAGGGAGCAGTTTGACCAAATTGCTGACTGGTTTAAGAGGTTCCCAATTTTTGCCTTGTAAAGAGGTGGGAAAGATGAGGGGAGACAAGGGTGGCTCACTCTTCCTTCAAGGGTGAATTCTTTGTGCAAACATCCAGACTTTCCATGGTGCTCGCACTCTCTCCTTTTCGCCCAGCATTGGTATAGCCCAAGGAACATGATCAATATCCAGAATATCTTTCACCATCACCCTCCCCAGCTCCTCCTTGTAGCCTGGTCTCCTCGAATCACCACTCAGTGCCCCACAGTTATGGGACTCGCCCGGTTCTGCCAGAAGGTAGACTCCAGCCTCGGTGCTGTGACGGACAGTGTGAGGATGGTGCCAGCACGGACTGTTGGCACATAGCTGCTGTGGTGGGCATCAGTCCAGAACTATAAGCTATATTTTGAAAACTAGCTTTCAAATGAGAAACAACATTTCAGCAACAAAATTGAAGCAACCAAGTCTCCTTTTATGGCTCACCCAACTTCTGAATTTCTATTTAACAAGGTCAAAAATCATGAAACTCTACCAGTGCTGAAGTCATTGGTAAGTAATAGTTCAGCTGATATTTAAAAACTGATGTAAATAAATGCATACCAATTAGCTGATGTGGAAAACCAAATCTATTTGACTATGTCAGGCCAACTCTGAGCTTACCAATACCTCTTCAAGTTATGCAGGCTATGTGAAAAGATTTTGATGTTCTAAACCTGGAAAAAAGAACTATTGGAAACTAGTTCAGAGGAAAAGCACACTCTGAAGACTAATTCTGAAGTCACCTTTCCTGTAGAGTTGTTATTTTAGTATGTAGGAAGGTGTCTGTGCTTTTTAATTTCAGTATTTAGAAATAATGAATTGGCAATCTTGAAATGACATTTTAGTCTGGCATGTGGTGCTTTAATAAAGTATACTGGGGCATTGCCCTCCCCTGGTAAACAGATATAGAGGAGTTTGCTGAAGCCTTGTCTCTGCAGGCGCCAGATGAAGGCAACGGAATGTTGTCAGCTGGAGAATCTGGGGCTCCCAGAGAACTGCTCCATTTAGAGCCAACTGATCAACCTTCAGCTTCAACCTTCAACTTTTGTCGCACTCTAATCAATGAACCAACTGAGAACCTGTCATTAACAATTTATTATTGTCCAGTCACAAGCCACTTGCTGGAGTGTGGTTTGAACTACTAGAATTAGCATTTAAGAAGTTATTTTGGTCATAGTGATTATCCACCTACAGAATTTAGTGAAATCTGAAGGTTAGTACCTACAAATAGTCCTCCTGTGTTGGGTGACAGAAATGTTTAGGGAGTGAGGTATTATCATTACATGTATATTGTGATTAAATCTAGGTCAAAAAACTCTTTTTCTGTTGCAAGTTGTGATGCTGAAAAAGAATATACTAAATATACATTTCTTCCCTACTTTAGCACATGGTGAGGGCAGTTGAGGTTTGATTCATTCATGTCTTTGTCCATTCAATGACTATTCACCAGACACTTGCTGGGCACCAAGGGTACAACAGCACAGAGTCTAGCAGGGAGGACAAACTGACATTAAATTTGTAATTGCTATATAATTTGTCAAATGGTATTACAGGGAAAGAACTTATTTGAGAGTGCATATCAGGGGGCACTAACCCAGACTAGGGCTCTGGAAAGCTCTCTATGGGGAGATGATATTTAAGCTGTGCCCTGAAGAATAAGTGGGAGCTGGCTCAGGTGAAACCATCGTATCAAATGACGTGCTTTTCTTTAATCAAATGTAGTTTTGCCATTGTTCAGCTTTCCAGATAAATACCTGGGATTTCAGAGTAAGCACTACTATTCTCAGTGGGATGTTACAACACCTGTGATTATGATTCTCAACTTCAGTGCCCCTTCGACAACACTGGAGTTACAGTGAGCAAAGATGGCTGGGCCTCTTCTCGGGAGGACACCTTGAAAACCATAGATTAATTTTTTCTAATAATTACTTTTCCTGTGATATTGTCTATTTGTCTTCCGAGGACCAAACACATATTTGATGGTTTATAATGGCTGATTTGAAGATAGAGGCGGGGAGATGCTGTTTCTAGTTAGTTGGGAAATTCTTATTCCTTTGCTTCTAATTCATTGTAGTTAAAATGAGTCACCCTCTCTTGACCTAAGTTGACTACTTTAGGACTATCTTCTAAAATGTATAATTAGAAATCAAAACATTCTGCATTGGTATCACATTTATTTCCCACTGAAATACTAGTGACTGCATATAGTCAGGTGGGCGACTGTAACCAGTAAACACAAATATAAAAGGAAAAAGCTGCAAAGGATCTCAGGAGCTAAGGGAGGTAGCTACTCCTGTTGTCTGGGTAAAGTGTCTGAATGCAACATGTCCCAGAACTGGGGCTGTTGTTCAGTGAACAGGGATCAGTAGTCATTTTTGGCCAAAGACTCAGGGAAATGGAACGGGTATGACGTAGTTCCGTTGTTGCAAAGTTGATAGTTGGAATCTGAGTGAGAAGTAACTATTAAGTCTTCACTGTCCAAGTGGCCCTCTCATCACCTAATATGGTTTTGCTGGATGGGTGTTTGAAGAGGCCATTTGACCCTGATTTCCCTCAGATAATTATTTATAATTGTTGACTTCCAAGGAGGCTGGTTGGTTATAAAAAAGGATAGATGAGAATTGTTCCCAAGAGTAGGGCAGCTGGGTAGGGCGATGCAGCCAGTGCATTGCACAGAGGCGCTGGCCTAACAGGGGAGGGGAGGCTGAAGTTAAGCCAGCCGAGAGGAAGGATGCTGTTCTGTAATTCGTCCACCTGTTTGTAATTTATGTAAGGGCATGGTATGGACTAGCTGCTGCCCTTCTCACCCACTTTTGAACTCCTGCTCACAGCTAACTATGACTTAAACAAAGAAAAATGGGTAATTCTAAGTAATTTTTTTCATGGAGAGATATGGCTGTCCAATTCAAATCTTCTGCTGTATAAACTGCATTTTTTCATCTACAAAATATGGTGCAGATGTTACCCAGCAATATTTTCACCTTGACACTTTCCAGATAACTCGCTGGGATTTCCTGTGGGAGATAACATCTGAGATAGGCTCACAGGGCCTTTCTCTGTCCTGTCTCCCAGTTTATACGCCTGGTGTGGCCAGCTGACTGTGTGTGCGACATCGTACCAAATTTCAGGGCCATGTGTTGTTTTCCTCTGGAAGTCTTCCTAAGTCGGTACTTGACGAGGTCAGATCCTGCCAAATAACTCTAGGTAATGCACAGCTCCCCCTTCCCTGCCTGGCTGCAACATGGCCTGTAGTCTCCAGACTAACATCTGGCAGCTCTGTGTGTATTTAGCAACTTGCAGGTTTCCCTGTATTGATTTATGCAAGGGCTTTAAAAAAGAATCAACATTTATTAATCAAACACTTGTCACATGCCTATTCTACATAAGGCTCTGGGCCAGTTTGGGGACCATACAAATCCTATGAGGTACCGTTCAGATATTTCACATGAGAAGCAATGTGTGACTGTCGGTGGTTCCGAACGGTTCAACCTAACATTGTGAGCCCGCAGACAGTGGACCTGGACTGCAGTCTGAGCTAGGGCTCCTCCATTCACTAGATGTGTTACCTTAAGCAAGTTTTTTAATTTGCCCTTTCTTTTCAGTAAATGAGAAAGTGGCCTGGATGACTCTAAGGGCCTTTCTTTGGGACCTTGAGATTCTAAACTGACCAACCTGGAAGAAGTATTTTATTGCCAAAGAAGCCAGTTCCATGGGAGATGTGGGAATGAGAGGTAACAGACCCATGAGTTCAGCGGTGATTTCAGAGGGCAAGACAAAGTTCTTAAAATAAAACTCATGTTATTTCTGCCTAATTTAAAAATAAATAAGTACTTACATGGCACCACAAACCATCCCCATTAGCAATCTTCTGCAAAATCTGGAAGGTTGGACAACTTAGAGCCTAGCACCGTTTTCATTAAAAGCTATAACATAGTAACAAAGTATTATTTATATAGTGATTTATAATTTTCAAAGCATACATTTTCTGATTTTATGCTCATAACAACCTAATAAGCCAGGCTTTTCTATTTTTCACCCATCTTTTAGGAAACTAAGGCTTAGAGAGCTTAAGGGACTTAGTCAAGGCCACTGGCTTAAGCCAGAATTCAAGCCTGGATTTTATAATTGTGGTTTCTGTATCATGTCCAAACTGACTCCAGGAACAGCAGAACAAAGAGAAGGATATCTGGGGAGAGAAAGAAATGCTACAGAGATAACTGGAAGCAGAGTGGAAGGTTTTTGTGTGGAGATACCTGCAGGAGACGCATAGTCTTTTAACAATCCTTCTTCACTGGGACAAAGCTCGGCTGGCAAATCCCTCACCACCAAGGCATGCAACTATAGGCACTCAAAGGGAAGAAAAGTGCTGGGCTGGAGCTGAAGTGCCTTTGGATACCCCCACCCCATCATTAGCATTGTCCTCCAGTGCATAAGGGCATCTTTCTTCCTTCTTGAAGCTTGTGGCTATTGTGTCATTTGGGACATTCCAGCTCCTGTACC
Organism: Tonatia bakeri; assembly: GCA_004024845.1. Taxonomy (NCBI): domain Eukaryota; kingdom Metazoa; phylum Chordata; class Mammalia; order Chiroptera; family Phyllostomidae; genus Tonatia; species Tonatia bakeri. The sequence goes on from PVIA01001480.1 coordinate 25,703, forward strand.
TGCCAAGGCAGCAGAAGCATCATGGATTCCTTCACTGCCACATCAAGAATTCCTGAGGAGACTGTGCTAAAAGCAATTAGTGTCAGATGGCTCGAGAGGAGATACTTGTAATCATTCTCCTGCTGAAGAAGGAAGCTTTTGGAACTCAGCAAGATGATGTTTTATTATCCCCCCATGTACGGGCCTCCTAAGGTCCCAGTTCAATGGCAGTACACACATGAAACCTTAGCTCTGAAAGGGATCTCCTTTAAGACTGACTTACAGTACAGTACAGTCACTTGATATTGAAGCCAGTGTTCCAGAGAAAAAGGGCCACTACAATGGCATCCACATTTGTCTACACGTTAGAATCACTGGAGAGCATTTACAATCCCAATACCCAAAGTCACACTCATACAAATAAATCGCATTTTGGGGGTAAAAGTTAGGTATCAATATTTTTTTAAAACACTCTGAGCTGATTCCAATGTCCAGCAAAGTTTGCAATTAAAGGGCTTACGGTTTGTGTAAGATCACATAAGTGGGGACAGGAACCCACCATGATTCAACTCAATTGTCTTTAGCTAAACGTAACTCTTGCCTGGAAAATGTAGGATGAGAAGATGCAGAATAGCTGCCATAATGATGACAGGTCTAAACAATTGATAGAAATTTATTTTTCTCTTACAACTGCCCTTCAAGAAGAATATATTAGCCCCAGTCCACTAATGGAGAATATGCTGCAAATCCTACTTAAATGTGGAAGGAGGCCTTCCAGTGGTGCTTCTTCCAGCTGTCAGACCTACTGTGTACCAGGTATTGTCCTAGGCTACACAGATAAATAGTCAACAAGGAACAGAAAGCTCAGCTCTCCCAGAGCTTATCCATTAATGAAGGACCCAAAGACATAAGTCAGCAACTCCAATGCTTTAGGGTCAGGACTGTGGTGGGAACTTATTTTATTCATTGGCATTGGACCTTGATTTTTCTAGAGGATTTGTGGCAGCAAAAACACACATAATGAAGTTGTTAGGATATAAATAAGAAACAGAAATCAAGACTAGGGAAAATATAAATAAGTGTAGAGAGTTAAGAACAGAAGAAGAAAAATGTATAATTATGCAACTCATAAGGATCTAGTTGGGCTGAACCTCAATTTTGGCATTAAGTGTTCTGGCAGCCATATTGAAAAGGGAGCTCTGTTTAGTTGCAAAGTTTTTATTGTCAGAAAGACAAAAATATACTGTTACCTCAGGGAAAGAAAGGTTTTCCTAACACTTGGCTCTTGAGGAAGTGTCTCATGTGGAATTTCATCTAGTCTCCAACAATAGTTCTATAGTGACTGCAAAATTGTATTTTATAATACAGTGCCTTGAAGACCCTGTAATAAAAGAATATAAAATGGTGAATTTATGTTGTGAATAGGTGGTCAGAAGTAAGTTGATTTGTGCCAGATATATATCCAGATGAATCTATGACTATAAGCTGGAATATCTGAGGGAATGGATAAATTGGACACCCTTCAAAGCAGTCTTCATAGTTTCTCTCTACTGGGATTTTGATAAAGTAGATGGTAATTTTTTTTTTTTCTGGGATAGGGTTGGAGGGTAAGTATTCTACATTGTGGATAATGTAATGGTTTATACTAGGGGTCAGCAAACATTTTCTTAAAGGGCCAGAAAATGACTATCTCAGCCCTTGTGGGCCAGTCTTTGTCAAAGCTATTCAGCTGTGCAGCTATATCACAAAAGGAGCTGTAGACACTACACAAGTGAATGGGAATGGCTGTATTCCAATAAAACTTGATTTTGTAGAAACAAGTGTCGTGTCAAATTTGGCTAACAAACTGTATTGCCAACCCATGATTTAACACTGAAAAAAAGCAAAGTATATTCTTGCTATCCTTTTGTTGGAATTACAGAACATTTAGAAACTTAGTCTTGGCCAATGGTGACTTTGGCCTCATGATTTAATCGTTGGTAGGTAGTGACGTGCTGGCAGGAGCATGGCTCACGTTCAGGTTGCCAAGTCATCACATTTGCTGGAGGACGCATGCGGACCCTGAAGCAACTCAATATAACTACTCACACATCAAAGTGACACTCAACAGACCAGGAACTGGGGTCATTGTGGCACATAAGTGGGATGGGTCCAAACATTTTTTACTTCACATGGAGAAGGAGAATTGTGTGTCTCACCTGGAGGTCTCACAAAGCAACATGGATTCTCTATTAAGATCTCTTGGTTGGTCCCTTAGGAAGGAGAGAAGAAGTTGGATTAGTTCCAGTCAGTGTGTGCTATTTACTCCTTCATCATCTTTTCAAGTGCAAAATCTATTCCAGGCTACCAGATGTAGATTCTAACATATCTTCTGTGAGTACAGCCAAAAATACAGCTGCCTTTAGGAAAAAATAATACGATTTTGCTGAAAAAGGCTTAGTTACGAGCAGGTAATAGATGTTGATGGTTTGTTATGATCTGGATTTTAAAATACCTCCCATAAACTAACCTGGGGGGTTAATTGTATAATGGAAGCTACATTAAAGGGTTAAGTCTGTGAGGTCATCAGAAAAGGTGGCCTCGAGTGATTTGGAATTTGCAGCAATGGGTGATTTAGGGCTCCAGCCTTTGATACTGTTTTAACCAATTTATGGATAACCCATGGTCCTGAGCAACGAATTATGAACACATGTGCGCCACAGGTGGTGACAGTGGGAAAGCAGGCTTGGACAGAATGAGCAGCTTCAGGAGAGTTTGCAAAAACAGGGAAGACAGTTGTGGAACCTTTGGGGCTTCATTGTCAGTTTGAGCATAATTTGATGCATCATTCTTTCTGGATAGTAGAGAATTGTTCCTTTTGCTTCATTTGGAATTTCCTAACTATTCACTTGTCCAGCAGCATATGCTGGTTGAGAAGATGGTTTCTGTTTATTGTAATCAGCTACTTCAGGCGTATGGAGAACAAGGACTGTGTCTTTGTGTTTATGTACTCAGGACTCTATCCAGTACCTGATCTCTAACGGCCACTCAAAAAGTGGTTGCCCAAAGCACGAATCCTGGACAACAACATCCTGTCTGCACAGCCAGTATCACAGAGTGGTGGATTGTCAGCAAGGGAGATGGCTCCTTTTTGTCGCACAGACTGTGCCAGCCCTTGAACCACTCCAACAGAGACTAAGGCTTTTTACTTAGGGACCGGAACAGAATACGCCTGGAAGACTTAGAAAGCAGAAAACCTCTCACATGGAGTCATAGTGCCCCAGTCGATGCCACCATATTGGGTGGGGGTGTGGATAAGTAATGTATATGGCAGGTATGAGATATTTTCAATAACAGCTTATTCTTAACAAGCAGAGTCTGAGACCAGAGAAATTTCAAGGGTAAATTTCTTGGGGAAAAATGCCTCATACCAAAGTCACCTAAGATTTCTACTTTTTCTGAAGAAACAGGAGACCATTCTGTTCTCTTTCCTCTGGCTCTTGCCAACATGCTTATTAATAATAATGACTTTATCAGTTGTCTTAAGAAAACAAATTTCCTTCAACAGAAGTCACAGATGATTTTACAGTCATATTTTTTAAATATCACTGCCACCAATAAGAAATGCATGCAGAATGAGGATATTCTGAACCTAAAACAAATTAATACTGAGCAACACTGAGGTTCAGCCACAGCGCTGTGCCCACCCCACCCTGGTGGCCAGGTCTTGCGAGTAAGAAGGAAGGGGAGAGCCAAGGTGGTGGGGATGTTCCTGGGTACCCTCAGAATCCAGCTGGGGCTCTAGCCCTGAGCACTTTTTTGTAGGCTTCCTTCTACCAGAGGAATGTGGGAACAAGGAAAGAAACAAAGAGAAGATGAACTTAAAGCAAAGCCTAACATCACATGGGGTAAACTTAACATGGACAGTTTGTCTTACTGTCATAGATAAATTGCCTACCTCCACTGTGTCTAGGTTTATAAAGGATGAACTTTGGCCCCAGGGACATTAAGTATCTTTTCATCCTTATTACCTCCACCCACGTCACAAGTCCAAAAAAACTTGATCATCTGTTCACAGTTTTGCTCCTGACCCTCTCCCCTAGCATTAACCACAAGACAACAGAAATAGAATAAAGAGATTAATGCATAACCTTAAGCAGCCTCTAGGTTCATCTCACGGTGCTGCTTGGGTGAGTGTTCAGAGCCAATTATAAGTTGTCATGACTTTGAGTATCTTTAGTTTACAGAAACGTGCTAATATCCAAAGTAGATATTAATTGTTTTACTTGTGTCCTCATCTGTTCATTGATTCATTCTGAATGTTCTTGGTCCCAGGGCCTGAGGATCATTTTCTCAGATGCTTCACGGCTCATCTTCCGGCTCAGTTCCTCCAGTGGCACGCGGGCCACCATCCGACTGTACGCGGAGAGCTATGAGAGGGACCCCAGCGGTCACGACCAGGAGCCACAGGTACCGAAACAGAGCTGTGCTCTCAGCACTGTGTGTTTCATTGCTTCTGGCAAATTCCAGGAGCTTCTGTGTGCCTTCAGTAGGAGTGATTTGATTTTCTGAAAAGCAAATTCTGTATTGATACTTCCAGCTGAAGGACAAACTGAGAGTGACTCCGTGCAAATTTAATTCACTCCTTGCAGTGCTGGAAACAGAAAAATTGTTCTCTGGCATCAATGATGAGTTCAGGCTAGCGTTTCCCAGATGACTTGTCTCTCTTGACTGCTCTGCATTTTGTTAATTGGGGTGACATCCAGAAGAGGCACATTGTGTAGACGAGGACATTTTGAGTCAGGGTCAAACTGGTCAAACCACCCAGAGCCTTGACTACACTCACGTAAATTATGAGTCCTCGGGTGTTTGGGAAACTCTGTGTTGGGCCATGACCTTGAGGTGCTGACATAGATGCTACTCTGGACTCCCTCTCTGAGATTGCTACAGAGCCTGGCAGGAGAGGAGGGATTACGGCTGGCCTGAGCTTGGAGTCAAGGGAAGACACCAACAAGGCTCGGCCAGGCAGTGTTTGGCAAAGCCCCCTTATGTTGTCAGCAGTGGAACTAATAAAGAACTCACTCAGAAACATAATAAATAGCACAAGCATAAGGCTCCCCACTCCCATATTTGTTAAAGCTCCAGGCAACTTTAATTAATACCAGAAAGGACTCTCTATAAGGTTGGGCCCTTCCAGCTACACTGCTGGCTGCCCCCACCCTCTTGATCTTTACTTCAGCTTGGGTTTAAAGCAGAGTCTTTGATGATTTCTTGGGATGAAAACATGGGCTCCATCTGCAGCACTTCTTTTGTGAACCAGAGGAGTAAAGAAGTCACTGCTTCTCGCCTTACAGTTGCTCAGCGTTTCCAGTTATGATTTGTCACCGTGGTTCTCTGGGTGGAAGAGAAACCAGAGAAAGTTTCCTCTCTTTGTCAGTACTTCAGTGGATTTTTTTCATGGTATTTTTCTTTGGAGAGTCTCGAAGAACTTGGGAAAAATGGTACCATGGATCCTTACACCTGACCGTATAACAAGATCTGTATTGAGTAGAATTACCCCAGGTGTGGAAATAGAGGCCTAGGAGGCTGAAAGCTATTATCAGGGTCACCAAGAGCATGAAGGGGCAGAGCACAAGGCCAACATCAAGTCCTTGGCCCTTCCCTCTCAGTTTCAGAGGCTTCCCATGCAGGGGTGGGCCTCGCTCTGCCAACATAGTTTGTTAGTGAGTACATGTCACCCGTGATAGTACAAAAGCAGGCAAAAATTGGAGGCTTACCCTATTTCTCTGTATAAAAATCTCAGCTACATTTCATGTTTAGAAAGCAAGATTAAAAGCAAGGACCTGAATGTCCAGAGCTACGTACAGGGCGAGCAATGATATTCCTGGCCTCACCAACTCTGACTCACCCTGACTCAAGGCAGTTATTTCTCAAAATTCTCTTCCCTGTTTGCATGCAGTAAGTGGCTATGTATTTGCTTATTTTTATTCACCTTCTGCACTGACTTCAGGAGTATCTATACAACGTCGAGGCCATTAGACATATGTGAAAACAATCTTATACACACATTTTTCTCTACCCTTCTAGGTTCCTCTGGCTGGTCTGACAATAAAATTGACATGACACAGATTAGCAGGAGAAAAACAAGTTAAAGTTTAATAACAGGTATATCTCCTATACATGGGATAGACCCAAGAAAACTGAGTAACCCTCTGTAATGGCAAAAGCCACTGCCTTAAATAAGGTTGCCAGCTTATAAGACAAAAGAAGATTTTGAGGGTGGGGGAGTGAGTCATGGAAGGTTACCAGGAAAAGCCCAGTAAACAAGGGTAAGGTTATTATGCAGAGTTAAGTCCTTGCCTCTCCATTGATAAGCATTTCTAGAGCTAAGGTCATCCCCTCTTCCCTGTAAAGTCAGGGAGACACCCTTACAAAAGGAGGTTTCCCCTATACATGTCTCTTACTCAAGAGTAATTTCTACTGTTTTTAGAGCTTTGCCCATGTCTGCAGTTTCTTAAAAATAATCAGCTTAAAATAATCCTTAGGCCAAAGAGACACTTTTTGGGATGGAAATTTGCTGTCCTACAAGTCTCTCTCTGAGACGGCCCACAAAAGCTGAGTGGTGCCACTTTTTTTAAGGCTTCCTTTGAAGCTCAAGACCTCCATGGGCTCATTGCTAGAGCATCGGGTGCTACGTATGGTCAGGGCCCAGGGCAAACTGCCCCCAAATATCCCACCACGGCAGACAGATTACTTTGAGTTAAAGTGACTCGATTAGCAGCCAGCGTAAGAAGGGCACATTGATGCTCCCTCATCTCCTTCAATGCAGAAAGTCAGTCTCCCCTGTGAAAGGCACCCTCCTTGCTCCAGGGGGTGCAGAAAGAAGCCCTTAATGGTAGAGGTAAGGAATCTAGAGCCTGGAAGCCTGTGTAAATAAACCTTATTTTTTACTAATTTACTACCCAGGCCCTTTTCTTTTTCTATTCCTTACAAATGAGCATCCAAAATTAAGTTTCTCTGTCCTGTCAGATCTTCACAAATTTATTGTTTCTTTGTCTTGAAAATATAAAAAGGTGGGCTGGTTCATTATTTCCCTGAGTGTTATTTATGATCCCCTGTGTGCATGTATTAAGTTGGTTTCTCTCCTGTTTATCTGATCTTTTTCAATTTTATTATTAGTCCAGTCACAAGAAATCAAGAAGTACAGAAGGGAGATTTCCCCCTCCTGTGCAGCATATGTACTTCAGTCTGTGGGTGAATTCACCATTACTGTGTGTTTTGAATGGTTGGGGACTCCTTTCATTGATATTGTGCTTCTGGTTGCTGATATTCTCTCCCATTCTAATCACAAGCAAGGTTTTTCTCAGATGTGGCTAGATGGGGCTCACAATATTTAGCATGTGACCTAGCTAAAGATTTTATATTAAAATAGACTTCTTATTAAAATGCTATATACATCATTGACTCACCAACTTATGGCCTATTGCATAGCACATTTAAATCAAGATATAAATCCTGGTTGGTGTGGCTCAGTAGATTGAGTGCCAGCCTGCAAACCAAAGAATTGCTTGTTTAATTACCAGTCAGGCACATGACTGGGTTGCTGGCCGGTCCCAGTTGGAGACCTGCAAGAGGCAACCACACATTGATGTTTCTCTCCTTCTCTTTCTCCCTCCCTTCCCATTTCTCTAAAAATAAATAAATAAAATATTTTTTAAAAAGATATAATTTAGAATAAAATTTTTTTAAATTTTTAGAAGATTTTATTACCCAACTGGGGACCCAGCCTGCAACCCAGGCATGTGCCCTGACTGGGAATCAAACCATCAACCCTCTGGTTTGCAGGCCAGTGCTCAATCCCCTGAGCCATGCCAGCCAGGATTAGAATAAGATTTTTAAAACTTATTCTAAACCCCTAAGGAAAGAGAGAAGATTTTCTCATCAGGCCCACCTGCACCTAGGCACTTACTGGTATGTTTGACTGTTGGGGCCTCCTCACAGCATCATTTTCCAGGACCACCTGCTTCTGCCCTAGGAGAGTTCTGGAAGGAAAAGCCTTTGGATAACTGTTAACAGAGAGCAAAGATAAGGCATTGTCTCCAAGCTGCTAGTGTTACTACTGATTCAGGGCCTGGCAGGGAAACACCAGCCTGTGTTGCTTTCTCAGCCACAGAGAAAACCTGTCCACCTTTTTTGGCTTGTTCTGATTGGCAGCCCAAAGGGCAAAGGGCCACCCTGCGCCACCCCACACTGGCATTTGCACGCAGATGCCCATTAAAGTACCTCTGTAATCTGCAGAGACTTCCTTGACAATCTCATTCCACTCCAACAGGTATTTTTTAATGTTTCTCCCACTCTAACATAATGCTCATCTTCATTCAAGTTGTTTAGCAAGAGGACTGGGAAGATCCCTTCAACTGGCTTCATTAGAGTCTAGTATTTTACTCTTCACAGGAAAATTTCTTTCCCAGACATTTTAAACAGGAGAACAGAACCTGTTTTAAACACTTATACTGTCCTTGCCTCAGGGAAGTGTTCATAACTGTCCTACTGATGCAACTAGGAAGACTTGGGGTGCAATCTATATGCACGTGTCTCTACCCCTGCTTATAGATTTTCAATTTGGGTCCATTCATTTTAAGTTAACGTAAAATAATTTATTACCTACATTCAAAAATATACTGTTTAAAAAACTCTACCTATATGCACTTAGAATTGTTGGCTGGAGGAGAAAGGAGATTGGGGGAGGGGTGCTGATACAGTGAGGAGGTGCTTGCTTTGCCCTCGCCGTGTCCTTGATAAACCAGAAAGGAAAGATTCCAAGGCCTATTTCTGAAAGATTATGTAGTTTTAAAAATACAAGATTACTTGAATTTTACTGGCAATCAGTAGGCCTTCAATGAGCCCTCAGACCAGCTGGTAATAATTTGGAAAAAGGGATGAGCCAAGAGCATTTAAATTCACAGGTAACCAGAAACAGCCTGGCGGTTTTCATTTTCTTTCCCACAAGGTGTATTAACAGGACTGCTAAAATCATTTAGTATTCACCTTCTTCCTGGTCCCTTTCAGCCCGTGGGTGGAGTAGCTAATGAACAATAAGGGATCCTAAAGGAACAGGAAGAAGTTTTGCTAACGGCTGGGATAATCTCAGGCTGATAACCAGCTCCTGGCTAATCAACAGTTGGTTTAGGTATTTGAACAGCACCCCACCCCACCTGAAGCCCTGGAAGGAGCCTGATTTCCCCAACCTTCCTTCCAACAGAGGGAATATATGTATGTATTTCTAATAAGCTGTATCTAAAGTCTTTAAGGACTAGTGTCAGAGCACCAAGAGTCCCTCTATATTGGATTCATCTATCAACACAAAGGTCATCTGTCATTTTGCTCTACCTGTTCTTATTATTTCTTTATAATTCAGAAATATAAAGTACAGCACCATTCTGTGTTATATTGGAAGAACATATCATTTATCATCTAAATCCGGGTACTTTTGAGAGTGAAAGGGGCACTAATAATGACACTGAGAACATCCTATAAACAAGGACATAGGATTACTCTCGTTCCAGGTTTTCGTGCTATCTTAGCTCTGCATGTCTCTTCAAAGAGGGGTTTCCAAGGGCACTAGCACACAAACCTGGTAGTACAGAGGGAGCACGGCAGGAGTGAGGAGTTAACTCAGTGCTTCTAACCCAGACTGCACATAAGAACGACGTGGGTGGCTTGGTAAAAATACACAGGCCTGCGCCCCACTCCCAGACATTGGACTTTTATTGTTCTGGGTTAGAGCCTATAATTTTAAAGAGCTTCTCAGGAGATTCAGATTAGAGAAGTGCCTCTGGATTTTAATGGGTATATTAATCACCTGGAGATCTTAAAATGATGGTTCAGACACAAGTCTGAGGAAGGCCAGAGAGAGTCTGCATTTCTCACAAGCGCTCCAGTGATACTGTATTGCTGGTCTAGGAGCCATACTTTGAATAGCAAAGAGTTATATGAACTGTGAAGCCCTAAGAGCAGAACCTTGAATTCTTTAAAGTCATAGAGAGGGCAACACCTGTTTTTAGTGCCCTTACACGCATGGGCTGCTGTCCTGTAGACTCACCTCTCCAGTTGTGCATTGAACTCCACTTGAATGCCCTCTAGGCATCTTTATATGCAAAACGGAACTCCTGCCAGCCTCCCAGTATCCTCACCCTACCCCCAACTCCCCAAAACACCCTGCTTCTTTCAGTTCTTCATCTCAGTAACTAGCAGGCCCATCCGCCTAGTTGGTTTGCCCAAAATCTAGGGTTCATCCATGAATCCTTTTTTTCTTCTCTCATATACCATGTTCAACAGCAAAGCCTACCAACATGACCTTCAAAACACAACCGGGGTCTGACCCCTCTCACCACCTCCGTCCACTCTCACCCACTCCCTGCCCACACTAGTCTCAGCACAGCAACCAGACTGGTTTTTTAAGGCATGTTAGACCACCTCATTGCTCTGCTGACATCCTCCAGTGGCCCCTCACCTCACTGGAGGAGAGCCCACACCCTCACCGTGGCCTCACGGGCCCTACTGGAAACCCGCCTGCGGCTTCATCTCCCACCCCTCGCTCTTTCTCCCTTCGCTCCAGCCGCTGTTCCATGAGCGTGCCAAGAACACTCTGCCACGTGACACCCAGACAGCTGCTCCCTTTGCCTCCAACGCGTCAGCCTCCAGTATCAGCACGGCTTTCCCGTCCTCCACTATGTTCAGTAGTCCTCACACCCAGTCCTGCCGCCTCCCTTGCCCTGCTCCACTTTTCTCCAGGGCGTGCATCCCCTCTCATACGTATATTAACTTGTTACTGGTTTTACTGTCTGTCTCTGCCCAGTAAAATGAAAACACCAGGAGGCTAGGGCTTAGTCTTTTTTTTTTTCCACTGTATCCCCAATGCACAGAATACCACCTGGCATATAGGGCCGGCAAAGTAGGTTTACAGTTGTTTGTACGGAAAATAATACAATAAATAATAATACAAGAAGAAACTCTTTCACATACTCACAACTGTAAGCCTACTTTTGCTCACCCCTGTATGTAAATACCTGATACAATTTTGCCAAATGAGTGAGATATTCAGTGTTAATTACTTTGGAATATCTCAGACTGATTGTATCATCCAGGAAACTGAAGTATTCTGCACTCAATATGACCCTTGGTGCTACCATCAGATTTTTCTGTTATGATTTAGGGTTTGAGTAAAATCAGTTGCTATTTTTAAGGCCCCTATGATGCACCCCCAGATCTTCAGATACATCCATTATTTTATTAATCCTTGCAATGGCCCCAGAGTAGAATCATCAACATGCTTTTGCAGGTAAGGAAACTGAATCGGGGAGCCATTCAGACCCATGGAGCAGGTAATTTCCAGATTTAAACTTGGTCTTATAACAAAACCCATGTTGTCCATGGAAACGCTTGAGGTCCACAGGAGACAGAATTCTTCCGTTCCTGTGCTTGAATTCAAGGCTGCAGCTAGAGCCTCAGTTTAGTGTTCTTGAGAGGTTCTTTCCTTCACACCAACCAGTTATCTGATCCTTGGACTCCAGCCGGGTGCCCAACAATTAAATTCAGCTCTGATACTAACTACCCTTGGTTAGCCTAGCCCCCCACAGATTAAAAGAGTTCAATCCTACAAGACCACCCCCACTTCAGATACCAGCTGCAAATGGTGTGCCAAGGGTACCCCTATTTCTGCCTGGCTAAATAAAAATTCAGGAGTTTTCATGATCCCCCATCTCTGCAGGCTTGATAATTTGCTAGGACAACTCACAGAACCCAGACAAGCTCTTTGCTTATTCATAGTGGTGTATTACTAAGGATACAGCTCAGGAACAGCTAAATGGAAGACATGCATAGGACAAGGTGTGGTAAAAGGGCGGTTAGGGCTCCCACACGCTCTCCAGCACACCACTGCCCCAGCTCCCTGACCTGTTCATCAGCTCAGAAGCTCTCGGAGCCCTGCTGCTCAGGAGTTTTTATGGAGATTTCATTATGTGCTACTGGTTAATTAAATCATTGACCACTGGTGACTGAACTCTACCTCCAGCCGTTCTCCCTCCCTTGGAGGTTGGGTGGGGCCAGGCAGTTCCAGCCCCTCCCACCCAGTTGGTCCCTCTGGCTACAGTGCTCATCTTAAAGCTGTCAGTGTGAGGGCTGCCAGGAGCGTCTCAGCCCAAACTCAGGTGTGGGTGAAAGTGTCTTATTATGAAAAATGAAAGACACTCCTGTCACTTGAGTATTTAAAGGGTTTGGGGAGCTCTGTGCCAGGAACCAGAGACACAGGTCAAATACATTTTGTATTGTACCACACTTTATAAATGTGGGTAAATGTGTTTTGTCAGCAACCAGTTTTCTCTCCCTTAATATGAATTAGCAATGGATAAATTTTTAAAAATGATTAAGAGAATAGTATTCTGAATGCACATTGGTTATATTCTATAGTTAATAGGAGATCTGAAGTGACTTGAAGGATAAAACTAGAAATTGAAATAATGTGTGATGTGGAAAGATTAGAAACAGAATGGAATTCAGAAGTAGCATAAAAGGACATTCACTTAGACATTTAATTTTCATGACAAGATGAAAAATTGTTTATAAACATATATATGTGTGTATGTGAATCTGTATATATGAGTGTATATATACACACACATATATACATAGTTTTGGGATATACATGTATATATATATATAACATGTTATTTTTTTTTATGTATATAAGGCTGTACTAATACCCATATATGTAAAGAAAAACACGAGGAAATACTTTATTTTATTTCTTAGAGTTTGATCTGTATTGCTGTAATTGGGGAATATCAGGGAGGGCGGAGTGATGTAGAGAGAATTCAGAAAAGAAATGCATGGTTAAGGAGTGGGGCTGGAAGTGCTGTGGCCAAGTTACTTGCTGCCCGTTTGGTAGGGAAGAGAAGCCTTGCCTGGAGGTCTTCAGGAATTTAAAGAACAATGAGGCGGAGAAAGATGACCAGCTGTTCCCCACAACTAATGAATATGCAATTTCAATAAATAAACTCAAGCTGAACTGGAAGGGATTCAGATAGACTATTAGAACAATTTTAACTGTGAGGGTGCCTGCTCAAGTAAGATGGCTGGTTTGTGCTTTTCTGGAAGTCTCTATGACCACAGAGATTCAGATGACTTTTAAATACAGGCAAGGGTAGGAAGGATGGAGCAAGATAATATCTCAAGCCTTAAAATTTTGGTTCTGTGATTGTTCTTCTTTTTTAGAAGAAATAAGTTGCAGTCAGATAGGTTTTATTTCCCTCTAGTGGTGTAGGAAGGAATTTAGTACAGCTGTGTTTTCACAAATCAGTCACTTGGAGCTGAATTAAAGTTAAGAAGCAAAGACACATATGTTTTCTGTGTTTCTACTCATTTAGGTAAATTAATCCCCGGAAAAATGAAGCAGAGCAAACAGTCCTTCTTTTCCTTGCTTAGATACTGAAATCTGGGCTCAGGCTCTATGGCATCGGATGGATGGTTTTCTCTGGAACTGAGAGCCATTCCTGGGATCAGTCTGATGACGTGTGGGAAACTCCCTGGGGCTGGGAATCTGGCAGGTGTTTCACCAGAGCTAGTGACTCTCGCAGTCCAGGGCTGCTTTGGGTTTTGGTGACAATGGGACTTTCCTTCAGCCTCTGCTGGGATCAGACCCTCTTCACGGTCCTGAGTGTATCCTGGCCTGGGGCAGGGATTCACCCTGTCCACCCGCACTGTGGACACTCCAGGACCTAGGGGAAGGATGTGCCTTTGTGGCAGCGACTGGCACTATAACCTACTCATGTCACTCCTACAGAAAGAACCCATCTGAAACCCCCCTTTTTGGAAGTATATTCGAAAGAAACCCTTATGCCAAATCTTGGAAGACTACCTTGGCAGTGCCTATTTCTCCCAGGAACCAGTGGCCCTAGGAGGCAGAAGGCCTAAAAGGCGTACCTGGATCCTGGCTTTGGATTAATGTTTAGAGACCTGAGGCTCTGAAAAAGTTTTATTTCCCCTCCCCACTTCCCCACATGTTATTCTAAAGAAAAACAAAACTAGCTTTAAAAGTACATGTAAGAAAATCTTATAAAATGTCAATCGCCTTTATGATGCTATTTATTCTGGTGCCTCTGCTTTGCGGTGCCCAAAGCATGTGCTTAACCAGCTACTGGTTAACCTGGCACTATTTACGTCCACAACTCAGAGTCTTATTAGATCTTGCTTACTCAGCCTGCAAAGGGAGCATGAATGAATTTGCCTTGGTCACACAAGCACAGAGGGTCATTGGTCGTAACTTCTTTCACCAGATGATGAGTTTGACAAACTGGCCAGCATAATCTGGCATTCCCAGCATCCTCTTTGCACCAGGTTTCCATGCCTTTCAGCAGAACGGCACACCAGCTGGTGGAGAGTTGGATTGCCTTGAGGTAGTGCCCTACTTTGGTGGATAGTAAATCATTTGCTTTGCTCATAAGTTATAATGTATCAAGATACACTATAATTGAATAGTGTATTCAGATGAATGGTGACAGTGAATCTGGAGATAGCCTGTGGTCTTCAGAAGAAAAGCTCTGACTGTTCCCCACACCCAACAGCACCAGGAAAAGGAATGGCCTGGTCTCCCCGACGGTGGTCATGCTATTTTCCCACGGGGAACACAGGGCCCTGGGCAGCTGAGGGGAGCAATGTGACTGTGTCAGCTCTCCTGTCTGCTCCTGGCTGACTTCAAGTCTGGTGCCTCAATCCTGGAACGAGAAAGTGTTCAGGAGACAGGAGACAGGTTTCCCCATCCTTTGTTTTTGCCTCCCAGGGAAGCTGGGAGGCGTCATCCCCACCAGCACAGCAGCATCTCCGACCAGAACGCCCGAGGGCAGGAGGGAAAGCAATAAAAGTTTATGGAATTCTTGTTTTATGGGGTTTTTCTGTTTCCTTTATGAGCATTTTTGCTGGTAGAAATCATCCTGTGGAGCCTTGTTTGGTAGGTTGTGGCCTGGGTACTCCACACTTAATGATACTGGGATGGGAGGTGAATAAGGTGATGAGAGTGTCTTAAAATGCAGGCTTCATTACTCAAGTATGGCAAGGGTGACAGATTAGGAAATGATCGCCATTGAAAAGACAGCTTGTTGCTCACTGTTCCTGGGAGGAGGGGACACGCCCATGCCATGCAGGGCCACACAGAGAAGCAACGGGGTCAGTTATGAGGCAGGAGGGGGGCTGGGGGTGGGGAATGTGGCAAAGAGCTTTTATTGTGGTTTGTGCAGGAAGGAACGGGCAAGGCAGGGCAACAAGGGTTCATGGTTGGCTAGTTTGAATAATTTCAGCAGACTCAGAGACATAGGGACTGTCCCTAGTTTTCTGATACCTGGCCCTGGGGTGACTGGAGCTGGTGGACAGTGATCTGAGTGTGAGAGTCCAAAAATGGAGGAGGTTGGTGTTTGGGCTTTGGATCCATCGGTCTGCATGTAAAAGGTGTGCTCCCAGGGAACCTATTTGCTACCTCTAGAGATCAGCTGACCTTGCAAGGGGCTGTCCCTTCCAGTGTCAGCTGGTCCCTCACTGTCCACTCATCATAATAAAAGACCTGCTTAATAGGGAAAGGAAAAGACAGGTGGATAAAATTGTCTGGGGCACCAAGATTTCATTTTGTTCTATGCTGTTGGGGTCAAGGGGTCCACTGCTCAAATGTGGGGCTTTGGAACCCTACATCGCTGGTCTGGAGCCCCAGTTCTGCCACATTCAACTCTGCACCTCAATTTTTGTAAGCTTTGATTTCTATACTTTATCAGTCAGGTGGGGAAAAATATACATACATTTCACAGGATCGTTGTGATGGTTAAATGAGATAGTTCACATGGAGGGTTTTGGAAAATGCCTGGCACGTAAAAACTGCTCAGTAAGTGTGAGTTGTCATGAATATTGTTGTTCTTGTCACTGTTCTTATTAAAAGCAATGCAGATTAGTTCTCTGACTACAGGAAGATCAAAGAGTCTCAGATAACTACAATTTGTTTTATAATATGATTAACCCATCTTGTCTTATCTTCTCCCATTAAATTCTCTGAGGGCCGACTGGATCTATGGGAGGTGTCCCAAGAGAACTGGCAGCTGTAATGACCTTGGTCGTATACAAGGGTGCCAAGGCCCCTGTGGCATGGTGTTTTATACATACCACATTTTATTAAAGGTTCAGAATAAATGTGAAAGCCTGTCTCTGCACTCTGCTCTCCTTCACTCACTCCTCCCATCCTCCGGAATCCTTATATCCATGGAGCTCATAGAAACAATTTTCTCCCTTCCTTGCTTAAAGCAAGAGGGACTGAGATGGGATTGTTCAATCATTTTATTTTATTGAAGGCAGTGGGCAATTGGTTGGTTGCTTCTAGCTCATTTTCCGGAAAAGACTTAAAGACTAAAGTGGCCTTGAGACAAAGGGTAGGCTCACCGAAGCCTTCTGGAGTCGCTCTTGCTGGTTATGAGGCATGTGTTTGCTGGCTTCAAAGAGCTAAAAGCAAAATATTAGTCCCATGGAGTAGGTGTTAGCAAGGTTTGTTTGTTTGTTTGTTTTCCCCTATAAAGAGCCAGATAGTAAATACTTAAGTTTCGCTAGCTGTATTAGTTTGCTAGGGCTTATGTAACTAAGTATCATAGACTGGATGCTGCAAAGAGAAAATGATTGTCTCACAATTATTGGAGGCTGAAAGTCCAAGATCAAGGTGTTAGCAGTATGGATTCTGTTTAAGGGCTGTGAGGGAATTATCTGTTCCAGGCCTCTCTTCTGGTGTGTAGATGACCATCTTCTCCCTGTGTCTCTTTATATCATCTCCCCTCTATGTGTGCCTGTGTCCAAATTTCCTGTTCTTGTAAGGACATCAGTCACACTGGATGAGGGCCCACCCTAATGACCTCATTTTAACCTGACTCCCTCTGTAAAGACTTCATCTCCAAAAGTCACAGTCTGAGGTACTGGGGGTCAGAACTTCAATATATGGGGGGGGGGTGCACAATTTAACCCATAACATTAGTCGTGTGGTCTGTATTATAACTTCTCAACGGCCCTTGTAGGTTCGTCCTTGGACTGGCAAAGTCAGCATCACCTGGTTGCTTTTTAGAAATGCAGAGGCTCAGTCCCCACCCCAGACCTGTTGAATCAGATCGTGCATTTTAACAAGATCTCCAGGCGATCTGCATGCACATTCAAGTTTGAGAGTTCCTGCTTGGGAGCCTTTGGGATCCCTGTTTCTACCTCTGCTTAACTAGATTGACTTTCACCCCAGACCAGATAAATCCTTCTAATGCCAAACTGCTGGGGAGCATTTATAGGAGTGACTGGCCTCTGCTCTCCACACCCCTTTTGGAAAATTATAGAAAGTGCAGAAAATAACCCAGAAAAAAATGTCCCAAGACCTTTAAAGATGTTTTTCTGCTTCTCAGCACAATTAACAAAACAGGAAACAAGAAAATCAGATTCACTTTGCATCTCCATAGAAACCCTACCTCAATAACAACTCCGTAGTGTTAGACTGTTTTTTTCATACTAATCAAGCTGAGAGATTCAAAATAACCCAGGAAGGAAGTATAAAGTTCTTTTTTTTTATTGAGTTTATTGGGGTGACATTGGTTAATAAAATTATACAGATTTCAGCTGTATAATTCTATAATATATCATCTGTATATTGTATTGTGTATTCATTACCCCAAATCAAGTCTCCTTCCATCACCATTTATCCCCCTTTGCCCTCTTTTACCTCTCCCCCACCTTTCTCTCCAGTAACCACCATACTGTTGTCTGTATTTATGAGGGTCTTTTTTTCCTTAATTCCTTCAGCTTTTTCACCCAGCCCCCAATTCCCCTCCCCTCTGACAGCTGTCAGTCTATTCCCTGTGTTTCTATTTTGCTTATTAGTTTATTTTGTTAATTAGATTCCACATGTAAGTGAAATCCTATGGTACTTGTCTTTCTCTAACTGGCTTATTTCACTTAGCACAATGCTCTCTAGGTTCATCCATGCTGTTGCAAAAGGTAAGATTTCTTTCTTTTCCATTGTGTATTCCATTGTGTGAATGTACCACAGCTTTATTATCCATTCTTCTACTGATGGGCACTTGGGTGGCTTCCAAATCTTGACTACTGTAAATAATGCTACAATGAACATAGGGGTACATATATTTTTTTGAATTAGTGTTTCTGTTTTCTTCAGATATATTCCCAGATGTAGAATCAGTGGGTCATAAAGCAGTTCCATTTTTAATTTTTTGCAGTAACTCCATACTGCTTTCCAGAGTGGCTGTACCAGTCTGCGTTCCCACCAACACTGCACTAGAGTTACCATTTTTCCACATCCTCACCAGAACTTGATGTTTGTTTATTTATTAATGATAGCCATTCTGACAGGTGTGAGGTGATACCTCGTTGTGGTTTTAGTTTGCATCTCTCTGGTGGCTAGTGATATTGAGCATCTTTTCATATGTCTATTGGCCGTCTGTATGTCCTCTTCAGAGAAGTGTCTATTTAGGCCCTTTGCCCATTTTTTAAATTTGATTTTTTTGGTGTTAACTTATATAAGCTCTTTATGAATTTTTGCTATTAACTCCTTATCAGTTATATCATTGGCAAATATGTTCTCCTATACAGACAATTCCCTTTTTATTTTGATGATGGTTTCCTTTGCTGTACAAAAATTTTTTAGTTTGATGTAGTCTCATGTGTTTATTCTTTCTTTTGTTTCCCTTACCCAAGGAGATATTTCAGAAAACATGTTGCTATAGGAAATGTCCACGATTTTAATGCCTATGTTTTCTTCTAGGATTTTTATGGATCAGAGTCTTACATGTAAATCTTTAATCCATTTTCAGTTATCTTGTATATTCTGTAAGAAGGTGGTCTAGTCTCATATTTTTCTACACATATCTGTCCAACTTTCCCAACACTATTTATTGAATAGGCTGTCTTTACCCATTGTATGTTCTTGCTTCCTTTGTCAAATATTAATTGACCATAAAAGTGTGGGTTTATTTCTGGATTCTCTATTCTGTTCAATTGATCTATATGTCTGTTTTGATGCCAGTACCATGCTGTTTTGATTACTATGGCCTTTTAGCGTAATTTGACATCAAGTAGCATGATTATTCCAGCTTTATTCCTCCTTCTCAAGTTTGCTTTTGCTATTCAGCATTGTTTGTGGTTCCATGTAAATTTTTGGAATATTTATTCTAATTCTGTGAAATATGCCATTGGTATCTTGATAGGAATTGAGCTAAATATATACATTGCTTTGGGTAATATGGACATTTTAATGATGTTAATTTTTCCTATCCATGAACGCATTATGTGCTTCCACTTATTTGTATCTGAATTCAATTTCTTTCTTCAGTGTCTTATAATATTCCGAGTAAAAGATTTTTACATCTTTGGTTAAATTTATTGCTAGGTATTTTATTCTTTCAGAAGCTGCATTCTGCCCAGACCTCAGCAGGGTGAAGCCTCCAGGAGCCCAGTGTGGGGCTAGAGGATCTCCTGTAGCAGGAGACACCAGTCAGGTTCACAGGAAAATGGGGGGATGGCCCCACCCCTAAGCCACACAACTCAGTCACTGACACCCCCTGCGTCTGGCTGGTCCTCTATACCCCAGCCCAGGCAGCTGACTCCTCAGCAGGGTACAAGCTCCACAGGGTGGGACTATTGCATTCCCCCGGGCTGATGCTGAATGGAGGAGAGTGCTCCACCAAGAGTGGTGACGTCTGTGGCGTGAGAGAGGAACTCAGCTCAGGAATCCTGGCAGTGTCCCTTCAACTCTCTTCCCAGAGCCACAAACCCCTTTGACTCTAGTCCACTCTGCTCTCCCTCTGCTGGAGCCCAGGGTGTGTGTCTGTGAATGAAATTTTGTGCATTGGCCCTTTAAGAGGGCACCTGTGTCTCCAGAGGACTCCCTTCTCTCCTTTGCAGAGAATCCCTGCTTATTTTCACAACCAGATGTTATGTGGGTGCCTCTTCCAGGGTCTGGTGCTCTGGGCTGGGGAGCTTGGTGTTGAGACCCCACTCATCTTAGGGGAAACCTTTGCAGATGAGATATCCCTCTGGATCCTCAGCCACTGCCATGGGAATGGGACCAGCCCTTTTCTCGTCTCCACTCTTCTTACCAGTCTCAACATGGCTTCTTCTGTAAATCCTTGGTTGTAAGACTCGTCTTCAGCTATTCTTCAGCAGTTATTCAGGCTGATTGCTCTGTATTTCAGTTGCAATACCAGTTTGGTGCTGGGAGGAGGTGAGTGTAACATCCACCTGCTCTGCCACCATCTTTGTGAAACCTGAAGTAAAGTTCTAATTTAATTTTACCAAGATAGGAAGCCTTGCTAAAAATGTGAGTAGACGGTCTAGCACTATTTCAATTAGTATATTAATAATATACTAAAAATACTTACAGGTTATATGGCAGTTATATCTTAAAGACAAAGTCCACAATAGAACATGTTCTTTTGTCAAAAGTGGAAAGAACTCCCAGTCACTGCACTAATAAAATGTATATTAACTGTCCTTAATTCCACTAATAGTTTTTATATCACAGGGAAGAATCTCTCTTCATGTAGAGGGGTCATTTCTATCTTTTGTGTGCCTGGTGTTAATGATTCTCCTGCTGTACTGCCCCTGCTCTATGACTCAGGCACTCCTCACGGCAGAAGTTTTCTTTCCACTTTGCTTCTGCTACTGGTGCTCGGTCTGGCTGTCCTGGCTGACTACTTTAGAAACAGATACACCCTTAAGGAATGTGTTCCAAGTGCAGTGACGTCTGTTCCTTCTGTTTTCAGCATTGTCTTGTTCAACTGCAATCGGTTTGTACTCCCTCTGGCTGGATATATTGGTCCCGCTACACATAAATAAAAAGGAAGGCTGGTTTTTCTGAGGCTAAGATGATCTCACTGATACAGAGAGATCTGACTTCAGATCGGAGTGGCTTTGGGCATCTGAAAACTGAAAAACACTTCTGATGTTCTTAATCTTTTTTTAAATCTGATCTTCCATCAGAAAAGATAATATAAACTTCATTTTACAGGCAAGGGAGCAGAAGCCAAGTGGTTGCTATCTGTCTTCCCGAAGGTCAGTCTGTTGGGCTAGAGTGCTGGTCTGCTCACTTCCATCCTGCTGTTCTAGTAAGCGAGGCTTGCTGCTTCAGTAACAGTAATAACAATAACAACAATGTTTAGTAGTATCACGTGCCTGCCTGTCTGTGGGCTAGGCAGAATGCTATGTGTTTTGTGTGTGTTATATCTAATTCTCAATATCATCCAATGTGATACTCATCCATCCATGTTTTATAAATGAGAAAACTTTGACCCTGAGAATTGGAATAACCTATTATTTATAAATAGTATAGCTGCTACACTACTTTGGACCTAGACTCTGGACCCAGAGCCCACTGTCTTAACTAGGATGCTCTGCTTATTCTATCAAAAAAAATATGAGGATGCATGCCCACTTATGAAAAATAAATTAGAGTAATCAGGGCGCCCATTTCAGCCTGACATATCATTAATGCACTCCAGCCCATCCTCTACGACTGTTCTCAGATGCAATTCTTGAGCACCACAGTTCCAGAGTAGTGGGGAGACTGGTTTGTTGTCTACACGTCCTATCCCCATTGATGTCCTCAAATCCCTTCCCAAGGGCTAGTCCTGTCTTAGAAGGCTGTACTCTCTAGGAGCTGGAGACTGCCCCAATGCCACCCGCAGCCAGTTAAACCAAGTGGGCTGCGGCGGCAGTGTGGAAAGTACAGAGAGACTTAACTTTTCCCCTCTAGAAGCAGCATTCCCACCCTGGGATGGGCCTCCACCATCTGGCCACTGAAGATCCCTGCCTAGCCCTCGGCACTTCTTCAAGGTGGGAGAGAAAAAAAGTTCATTGTCTCAGGGCTTCACTCGGCCAGGGCTTCTGCCCGCCAAAATGGGTTGGGGTCTTAACATCTCTGCTCCTTGTCTTCCTTCGTGCACACAGATGCCTTGCCAGGCTCCAGCGCGCCCCCCGGAGGGCCGGGTTGAGAGGAGACAGTTCCTGGGTTATAATTTGTGTCCTAGTCATGGGCAGCTCAGCTCATGCTGGGAATCTGAAGCTCAGGAAACAGGGTTGGGAAGGATCTCAGTCCTTGCACTCCCCATAGTGTTCTGGGCTCCTCTGGCAGATCTGCCAGCCCTCCCACACAGTCTTCGCTCTCCTCCTAGCGATAATTTCCATTTCAGAAAAGGGGAGTTAGCTTAGAATGTCCTGGATGCCCGGATGTGGAACTATGCAGGGAAAATGTATACTCATTAGTATTGAGATCATTTCATTGTTCCTTCTACTAACATTATTGCTAGTTCAGTGGTAGCAAATTCAGATGCACGCTATAACAGGCAGTAAATGTTAGATTGAGGCCAGTTATGTGGGAACTCTGGTGATACTCAGCCTTCTCCGGTTATTGCCTTATTAATATTTGAGCTCAGGGTTGCTAGGTTTACTGGATTTTCATATGAAATAAGACTCTTAAATATAGGCAGGAAAATGATTACCAAAAAGAAAAACCCAACCCTTTGTGATGGACTGCAAGCTTCTAGGAATAGTGGACTGCATGATTCACACTAACCCACCCTCTGAAAAGAAAAACAACTGAAATAAATACATAAAAGCATCATTTGAGAAGCATCAATGCCTAAAGCCCAAATAAGATAGTAACAAAAAGGAAGGAGGTTGGAGCTCAGGGAAATGAGTCAGAGCCCTTTCTGCCCTGGAGTGTTTTCCTGTCCAGGAGGGGTGCTAAGAATGGCTGCTTTGGGGGAATTAAACAAGTTGTAGGTGACAAGCATCAGGTCCAGGTAGAAAACCCAGATTATCACCACCTGTCTCTGCCACCCAAAGGACTATCCAGAGGAAGCAGCTAAGAGGCAGACCTGTGTGGCAGCTTCATGTGGATGACAGAAATATAGTGAGAGCTGGGACCCACCAAAGGCAGAACCTCCCCGTTCTAGATTCTAAACTCGAAGGGAACCATTCCAAAGACAGAGTACAGACTGTAACCTGAAGGGTTATAAATCCATGGCTCTGAACTGCCTGCTCCCTCAGGAGTCTCATCCAAGGAGACGAAGGAAGCTAATGCTACCCTAGGTCTCAAGTTATTGCTGTAAGTCATTTTTAAACAAAGTGGCCAGCAAACAATTACAAGGCACTTGAAAAGACAAAGCAACATATGCCAGAATTAATAGAAAATATAGAATAGAGGGTAAGAGACGTGACGGATACAGTGAAGTCTAACATAATTTAATTGAAATAGTGGAAGGACAGGAGAAAGCCACTGGAGTACAGGTAAAACTTGAGAAGGTCATAGCTGAGGATTTCCCAGAGCCAATCAGTGAAACCAGTCCATGGGTTTCAGAAGCCCGCACAGGACAGATAAAAATAAGTTCACATCTAGGCATGTCAGGCCAAACCTGCTGAAAGTAAAAGGTGAGACAAAAAAATCAAAGACGAAGTTGTTTGATGGATGACTAATTTTTCAGCAGCAACACCAGAAATCAGAAGACTGAAATAAAATAACTGACAGTCTAGAAACTATCTTTCTAAAATGAAAGCAAAATAAAGACATTTTTAGATGAACAAACCCTGAAAGAATTGGGCTCTGGCTTGTGTGGCTCAGTGGATGGAGCACAGGCCTGCAAACCAAAAGGTCACCTTTTCGATCCCCATCAGGGCACATGCCTGGATTGTGGGCCAGGTTCCCCAAGTTGTGAGGGTGTGAGAGGCAACCACACATTGATGTTTCTCTCCCTCTCTTTCCCCCTCCCTTCCCCTCTCTCTAAAAATAAAAAAAAATAAAATCTTTTTTAAAATCCTGAAGGAATGGGCCACCAGCAGACCCACACAAAAAGAATTCTCAAGGATGTCCTTCAGATGGGAGGAAAGGCCTCCCATGTGGAACCTCGGGGATGCCTCAATGAGTGGAAAGCAAAGAGCAGCTATGAGCAGCGGCTGGTTTGTATGAACACTGGCTGTAAAACACAATAATGCCTTGTTCTGCTGAAAGTAGTCATCGTAGTGATATTTTAGAGAACTAAAATATACAACCACAATAGCTATGAACCCTGTGAAAGCAGTCTTAGTTAAGGCGTGCTAAGATGTTTGTGTATCATGGAGGAAAGTGAAAATACAGATCATTATTAGACTTTGATAAGGTCAAGGATTTCTGTTGTAATTTCTAGGTAGCCATCACAAAAAATAGAAGAAAAAAAGATATAACTCCCAACCTAACAGAGGAAAACATAGAATATGTTATTACTTCAAAGGTAAACAAATTAAATGTCCAGGGTAAAGAGAAAATCTGGGTTTTTTCAAAAAGGCAATAAATGTATCCTAACAAGAGACACATCTTAAACAAATAAACAGAAAATTTGCAAGCTCAAAAAAATGAAAAAGTTATATACAAATAATAACCAAAGATCTAGCTTTATTAGTTTTAGATAAAGGTCAAAATAATAGTTAAAGTCAAAGAAGGACTCTTCAAAATGACTCAAGTTTGATCCCCATGAAGACCTAACAGTTTTAACTCTATAAAGCAAAAAATGGACAGAACTATGAGAAGAAAGAGAGAAAGAAATCTACATTCGCTTTGAAGTGTTTTAACACTCCTCTCAGCAACTATTAGAACAGATAGATTTTAAAAAGTTCCTGAGGTTATAGAATATTTAAACAACTTAGTTAACATGCCTCACTTAATGGACATATATAGATACTACGCCAAACTACATCAACATGTAAATTCTTTTCATGCCACAGGGAACGTGTATAAACATTAACTGTATACCGGGGAATGAAATCATGCAGAGTATTATCATAAGGACAATTAAATTAGAAAGCAATAAAATGCATTCAGAAAAGTATTTGATAAATGCCTCTTAAAATCATCTATTCATCATATATTCTGCAGATAAGGGTCAAAAAGTAAGTCCTTTAATCTTTAAAGAGTTTTCCTAAAGAAAAATCTTGGACATCAACTGTATGTAGACTGTATTTCTTGCTAACTAAGGAGAACAATTTGATGAGTTCATTCAGAACTCAAATAGGCCAGGCCTCCAGAAGCAGCATCAGCTTTATATATAATTTAAGTATATATCTTTTATGTACTTTCCTATGCATGCTATATTTCACAATTCTTAAAAAGGTAGTTTTCAAATAGTGTACCTGGAATGGAGAAACCCTTTTACAGTAAAGGCATGAAGACAAATTTATTTAAATCTTTCAGAAAAGGGGAATTTTTCCTCAGCAGAAGGGCGGTCTAAGATGGTGGAATACAGCTCAGTTAAAGTCTCAGAGCGGACTGGGTGCAGAGCTGAGCTCTGCCACTTACTAGCTTAGCTGTGTGACTTTGAGCAAGTCACCTAGCGCCTCTGAGCCTGCTTCCTCACCTGTAAAATGTAGACAATACCACCTCCCTCACAGACTATTTGTAAAGATTAGCTCACTGCATGAATCTGGAATAGTGCTTGGTACATACTGGATACTCAGAGCAAGCTATTAAACATTTCTGAAGGAGAATCAACACTTCCGAACTCGAGTCACAAACCACTGATGGGGGCCAGAGAATGCATTTCCTTTTCCTGAGATTTTGCAAGTCAGTAAATCAATTCTCTGTCTTGCTGTGGAATCAATTCTATTGCCTGTGACCTCAACCCAGCCAGGAAAACGTTTTTTGGGCAGGAATGAATTTGATGTGCAAGCTGCATACTTACCCGGGGAAGTTACCTGGGGGAGGCCTCCCGGCAGTCTTCAGTGACAGGGCCACAGATGCAGGCTGGGGATACTGTGCAGGGTCGTGCTGTGTCTCCTTTCATGTTACAACCCTGTGAGGGAGGAACTGTATCCCAGTTTTAAAGATGAGGTACAGAGAGAGTAAGAGCCTTGTCTAGGGAGTGCTGGAACATGGGGCCACCCTGCCGGGGCAGTGTGGTTTCCGTTAGGCTCACCTGAGCACTCCCAAAATGCTAGTTTAGTTTTTGCTTTGACTGAACTTTTGGGGGGAGAATTTTATCTGCTTATATCTTGAAATGGCTTTTCCCCCCTCAGAAGAGAGTTTTTGTGGAGTGAGTTTTTATTTTTCTGATATTGACAAGACAGATGGGCTCCCTCAGTGCTACAGGTAAGTTCAGATTTACCTGCAGTCCTTTTTCATATTCTGTATTTTGGTTAATTTTAGGTCCATTTTGGATCAAGATAGGTAGGTTTATTACATGAACAAGGGATGAAAATTAGGACCGTGATTGTATGAACTGTAATAAAGAGCAAATGTTTGCAATGCTTAGCATTCCCACTTAATTTGTGTTAGAAAAAAGTATTTGATTTGATTTGAATTTTGGTAATAATATGGCTGCTTCTGTATGCTTTCCAAATGAATGTCAAATAGCCGGTCATCTTTATTACCTAAAATCTGGACTACGGTAAGCAGGGAGGCGTCTAGCCTGGAGGGCACCTTTGAGCAAATTAGGAAAGGGGCCTCAGTGGGAATACACAGGGAAGTGAGGCTGGTGCATGGCCTCTTTGTGAGAAGACAAAAACATCCGTTCCTCCTCTGGGAAGATGCAACTCCTTGCCAGGCCTCCTGGCTTGTGGAGAGAAGCTGGGGGTAGATCCCACCCCCACTTTCCAGGCCTCTTACAAAGTAGCCTCAGGTCACAGATCCCTGTCCCTGGCTTTCCTCTGTTACGCTGTGTGAGCACTGGGGTTTTGAAGTGCAGTATAATCAGAAACTTTCTCCACTGAGATGCACTGGAGTCAAAGGCAGCAGACGATTTCAAATTTATAATCATAAAAGGTATGACTTGCTCCACAACTCCTGGGATGCAAGAATGTCACATTTCCATACCAGATGAATCAAATTAGTTCTGTGGCCACCCCTGTCTGAATTGGCAAGAAGCTCAGCAGTGGCCATCTGGGGCTCCCACCCCTTCCCAGATCATCTAAGTCAGCTCACGGGGGATGGAAAGGGTGCATGCTGTCTTGGAGAAGAGTACAGGTCTCTGTGGTTGCTGTCGCCCCTGCATTTCACCCCACCATCTCTCTGGGGTGCTTATCTGTTCAAGGCAAGAATCTGATCGGCTGGCTCAAGTTATGCCCTAGGCTATCTCAGTCACTGGCCAGACCATAAATCACCTGCCTGTAGGTCAGGACCCACCCGTGTCCAGTCATCTATGGCCAGGGAGTGAGATCATGTGATATAAACAAGGCAAACCGGTGTTTATCTAGAGCAAAGCCTTTGACCACACTGGAAGGTGAGTACCTTAGAGCACTGGCTCTCAAAGTGTGCTCCTTGGACTAGTAGTACCAGCAGGACCTGGAACTTGTTAGAAATGCAAAGTCTTGGGCCCCTCCGCCCAGGCCTCCTGTAGCGGGAACTCGAGGGGAGGGAACCAGCTGCCTGCATTTTACCAAATACCGCAGATGATTTCAATGCACGCTCAGGTTTGAGAACCCCTGCCTTAGGCTAAGCAGACAACACATGGAATAAAAATGAATGTTTGAACGAAATCCTGAGAGAAAGTCGGGCAGTGCGGTTCAGCTTTCACCAAAGTGGGAATGTTGATGCAGGTTGCCCTTAAGGATCAGGAGAAAGTGCTGTTTGTTATCAGTCCTGATTTTGTGGATGTCTGAATGTTGGCGTTTTCTGGTGTTGAATGGCCTGCCTTCTCTGGTTTGCGGCATCTGCCCCCACAGTGAGCTGGGACAAGCACTGTCACTTACCGCCCTCCCCCACTTCCCGTAAGACACTTCCTGACCTTCCCGAGGCACACTCCTCATGGAGGCCAGCCCAGCACTGGCTCCCGCCACAGAGTCTGACAAATCTTGCTTAGTGAGTGATTGTGTCTCTGGTTAGGATTTTGTTTTCCTCCAAAAAAATCTGTTAACTAGTTACTTTGAGTCTTGTGACATTCACATCATATACACCTCTCCTGTCCATTGCTGGTCAGGGTAAGGAGTTCAGTTTGTCAGGGGTTTGTTTTTGTGGCTCTGGTTTACCTGAACGTGGATCAAAACAACGACCACATGAAGCAAGAGGTAAGATGGGAAAGAAAGTGAAAGGAGAAACCTTCTCTGTCCTTCCAGGGTGTATGAGCAGCTTAAAACCTAACACAGGGCTGGGATTAGGGTGAGGTAAGCAGGGTGCAAAACGTAAGGGGGTGCCAAAAACACCAGTAATCGAGATAAATGTTGTGATATGGTATTTTTAAAAATCAAAATCAATGCAGAAAATCCAAGATAAACAAAGTATCAAATTTTTAAATAGAGACAGGATCCTTTTCCCTGTTTAGCCTGGCAGGTCTGTTCACGCGAGAGGACAGCCGAAGGCGCCGGGCCCAGGGCCGGGCCCCAGTGTGAGTGCTGTCGGGTGGACACAGTACCTGCTGCGTTTGCTGCAGCATGGGCACTCCCTGTTTCCTACAGCTGAGTGTGGAACAGCTATGTCAAGCATCTTAAGAAGTAGTACTGGAATTAGAAAAAAAGATGCTCTATTCCTAATTGATTAAAGTCTCTATTAGTTTATTTCCTTTATTCACAAAAAATCACCTTGGAACTTCCACTCACATCACTGGGAGTGAGCTTCCCACTGCCCGCCTGCTCTTGGTCAGCAGAGAGGGCTGCTCAGATGCCTTGTCTACCATGGGGCTTGTCTGGTGCAGCTGGACGACGGCCCTGCCCTTCTCCCTCCCCTCCGCTGGGGCTCGTTTCTCTGTTCTCTTTCTGTCTCACAGGTCTCAGAATCAGAACTGTGTGATGGAAGAACAGTAGAGGAGGCATCACTCAGTTCTTTCCCCAGCTCAGCCACCCAACACAGGAGTAACCCTGGGCCAATCACATCTCCTCTCCAGGCTGGGTTTCCTGGTCTGTGACGGGGAAGAATCAAACTAGGCGATTCCATAGTCCTCTCTGCTTCTCAAGCTCTGTTTCATTCCACCTCAGAAATTTTACATACCCGGGCTTCTCATTTTTATCTGCTCTTCTCACCCCCAATTCTGAGGGCCTTTCCAATGCCTCAGAAAAATTAATTCCCCCCTCTCTTTTTTCCATAGTACATGGTTGATGGCATGAGTGAAGTATCTGGGATTCACATGTATCAAAGCTGTGGTTTTCTTTTCAGTTCTTTCCTTTCCTCCCTTCCTTTCCTCCTTTTCCCTCCTCCCTCCCTTCCTCCCTCCCTTCCCTCCCTCCTTCCTTCCTTCCTTCCTTCCCTCCTTCCTTCCTTCCTTCCTCCCTCCCTCCCTCCCTCCCTCTCTCCCTCCCTCCTTCCCTCCCTCCCTCTCACCCCGGTGTTGACTCTACACACTCAGGCAGGAAAACAATACCTTACTTTGTGATCCACAAATTAATTCTGACTTGCAGTTCCCACAAGGCTGGCAAAAATTCAATCTTGGGTATGTTTCGGGACTTCCCCCAGAACTCCTTAAGGCCATACAAACACCTAAAGACTTTCTGGGTTCCTGGAAAATGGCTCATGGACCTCACTGGTGTTTAGTCCAGGGTGAACATCACTGACATCCTTCCCAGACCCTCAGCCTTTGCAGGCAGACAGCCCCATAGCTTCTGGGCCAGGTGGGCCTGGGCTCTTTGCTCAGGTGGGAGCTCCTGTGCTCAAGGTCTTCCTCATCTGGACATTCCAAACTGTGTTCCCTTCCCTTCGGTCTGCTTAATAGCCATCGAAGCCTTCTCATGTGACATGGTTGGGACAGGGAAGAGTGCTTGGCTCACTAATCTGGAAAGAGAGTTAACAGAGGTCCTTAAAGGCATACATATCTCAACTATTGTTTTTTAGCACAAAATAGTACATGTATGCTCATTTTTCAATCTTTTACTTTTGGTCTAACACCTTTTCTTTAAGAATGAGCATACCATTTAGTTGTGATTATTTTTCTTTAAAATATTTTCATTCATAATTCATCATCCATAATCTTCACCTTTAATTTTTTTATAGCCAGTGAGAACTTACAGATGCTGTAAAGCTATATGAGGGAAGGATCTTTTGTATTCTTTTTATTTCTCTTAAATATTTCATAGTACCTCACTGACATCTGATTTGACAGGATTAGCTAATGACCATTGCCTAAGTCTTTCCAGACGTTCAACTTAATTTTCACAGAAAGAACCTCTACCTATATATACTTACTCTTATTTACAGGTAATTTAATAACTGCAGGCTCTAAATATCAAGTACAACAGGCCTTAACATAGTTAGGAGCAAACTTAACTGACTTCTGGTAAGCACTTAACTCAACTGCTGGGAGCAGAAGTTGGGGAGCATGTTAGAGAGGGGCCGGTTGGTCACAGACATCCAGTGTGCTGTGGACATCAGTCAGATGTCCTACAGAAGATGGGAGGTGCAGGCTCATCTACAGCGTGCAGTGGAGATCAGTAAAGGAGGGTCTGAAGTATTCACAGCATCAGTTACAACTGTGCTCTTGCCAATAGGTACCAGTACTTAATAAACATACAGAGTGGAAAATCCTGCATCTTGAAATGTACAAGGATGTAAAATAAGTATGTTTTAATTTCAGTTCTTGAAGTTTCAAATTCAATTTCACTGTGTTTTCTTAAATTGATAGGATATTTTAAATGTATCTTTACTTGTTCTTCAGGACCTCAGTTGCAGTGATTGATTTTAAACTGTCCTTGTTCAACCTCGTTCATAGGTATTACTGAGGAGTTACTGGTAAACAGTGATCCCTCACCTGTTGCGGGAGTTACGTTCCAGAGACCCCTGCAATAGGTGAAAATCCGAGAAGTAGCAGTGTTATATTTATTATTTATATATATTTTAAGGCTTTATAAACCCATCCCACACTCCTATAAACCTTTTCCACTCTCTTCTTAACCTTTCCCACACTCTTATAAACACTTCATATGCTCCTAAACACTTCCTACACTTTTAAACCTATGTAATTTTAACAACATATAAAATTCTGTACGGGTCTAACCCACGATACAGTGAAGCCACAATAAGTGAGCCGCGATGTATCGAGGGACAACTGTATTGCCAAAAAAAGGAAGGGGGTGGGAAGAAGGAAGGAGGGAGGAGAAGACAGGAGAGGGAGAGGAGTGAAAGTGAGTAACTCCTGATTTCCACACAAAATGGATGTTTGGCTCCTAAAGAATCCAGATTCCGCCCTGGCCAGGCAGCTGAATTGTTTGGAGTGTCTCCTGCATCCCAGAAAGGTTGCGGTTCTATCTCTGGTCAGAGCACATACTTAGGTTTCGGGTTCGATCCCAGGTCTAGGAGCCTATGGGAGGCAACCAGTCAATGTTTCTCACAATGATCTCTCTCTCTCTCTCTCTCTCTTTCATCCTCGGTTAGGATTTTTTTTTAAATGCAGATGTCCCCATATGGGTATCTCATTGACTGTGTGCTGAAAAGTGTTGGAGATTTTTCCTGCAGTAGACTTTTCTGGACATCAGTTGGGTTATTAAAAGGAAAAGAGACTCTCTGTTTCTACGTGTCAAGTTTGTGGGTGTGGAGCCAGAGGGAGCCACTGCTGGCTTATTTAGCTGTGAAATGACTTTAGATTTTTTATCTCCTTCTAGTGTCCACAGTTGTATCTGAGCCTTGTCATCTAGATGTCTTCATAGAGGAAGATAATTTAATACATTTAGCCATAAATGTGTTCAACCACTGGATTTGCTGATACAGAAATCTATGCTGATAGAGCATTGCTCTGACAGGGAAAACTTTTAGCTCAAAAATACTCCATCATCTTCCCTTGCCTAATGAATTAAATCCTTCAGCTTCATTCTGGCATTTAGATCCTTCAGTTGTCTTTCAGGACTGGCCTGTGTCTACACTGCACTCAGGACACACTGGGCTACTTGTACCCTGGCGTTTGCTGGTGTGCTTGTCTGATGAGAATGTATGCATTCCCTTCACCCCCGTATCTGTTAGGCGTATGTGGGGGCTGCAAGTGACAGAACTCCCCCACCACTCTCCAAAATGATAGGTTTTATTTTCCTCAAATGGTCTATTTTTTCTTCCTTTATGCCAGTATTTCACAAGCTTCTTTTCTGTCAGTATCTCTACTTACTATTTGTTTTCAAATGGACTCACTTTGTTTTTACTTCAATCCATTTACTTACTACAGAAAGTTTATAGCAGTGCTGTACAAGGAAAAACACATTCTCCCTGATAAATAAAAGGGCACCATAAAAAGGAATTCAACAAAAATATAGCATGAGAGCATCTTTCACCCAGGGAAAGCTTGCCTGCGGCATGCTCTGCCTCGGTTAAACTGTTCCAGACAGGAGGCAGAGTTTCTCCCTGAGGCGTTAGGAGGGTTGAAGAAGAACAGAAAGTAGAGCAACCTCATTGTTTTGTGAGTAACACCATGTCCCTGCACCGTCTACGATAACCTGTGCCAACTAAAATCGTTTTGAGTGGTGCGTGCCCCATACTTTGGAAGACAACACATTAGTCCTATGACATGATGAGCAGCTAATGGGCAAGAAGTGGTCTTTATTCCTCATCGCATCCTCCGTCATTCCAGGAATCCATTCCTTAGGCCTCTAAACCACCCCACCTCCTTCCAGAGGACACGGAGGAGCCTCAGGAGCCACGTGTTATTTGGCGGGAGAAACGAGCAGTTATTTCTGCAGCACTAGCCAACTTGAGGGGCCTGTCGTCTTTGATATCTCAAGAGAGAAGGTTCTTCACATTTGGTCTCGGGATGGAGAACCAGTGTTTTCCCTCAAGCTCGTGTATGTGCGTATGAGGGGCAGTGTATGTAAGGAGAGAGGATAGCAGAGGAAGACTGGGGTTTTCTGAACTTCCCTGATTCACAAAGCTCCGTCCAGGAACTGCTCCAGTGCCCTGGTAGTTGGGCTGTGCAGTTTCCTACCTCAGATCAAAGTTTCTGGGACTTAGAGGAGACCTTGGAGATCCCCATCTCCCCCTCCTCCCCTCGCCCTGCCCCTCTGTCTCCTGGTATTAAACAGGAGACCGAGGCCGGGGAACAGGTGTCCTGCCCATGATGGTCCTGCCTGTAAGGTGAAAATTGGAATGGAATCCAGATGTTGGAGATCAAAACCCGTCGCAGTGGCCCTCTGGTGACTGGAGTTGTTCACAGGCCTTCTTCCTCCTTTTTCAGGCAGTGCTGAGCCCGCTCATAGCCATCGCGCTGAAAATATCCCAGATTCACGAGCGGACCGGCCGGAGGGGTCCCACCGTCATTACCTGAAGGAAGGAAGGAAGGATCCCTCACCAGGGCCAAAGGAGAGCACTCGGCAGGAGACACTTCACCCACGCCTTCTTGCTACCTGTTTGTGCCTCTTATGACTTTGGGGGGAAGGGAAGCGCAAAAGCTGATTTGCTGGTGGGGGTGGGAGGGAGTGGGTGGGAAAAGAAAAACACCTTTTTTGTTTGGCTGTTGGTCAGTTCTTCCAAATGCAATAGGTTCTTCAGTTGTCTGTAAAGCTGCACTATCACATGTTACTATATTATCGCACAAAGGAAACTCCCCTTTTGTGAAAGGGTCAGTGGGCTAGGAAACTGTTAGTCATGACACCTGGGCATTGTTGGTTCTGCGGGGAAAAGATTCTGAGATAGAATGGAGGAGAGCCCAGTGCTGGAGTCCAGCGGACCTGAAGCCACAGGTGCCCCTGGGCAGACCTAAGAAGACACTCCTGGGCATCCAGGAGCATTCAACTTTACGTCCAAGGTCAGGTTTTCCATCGGGAAATTTGTAGAAGTCCTAAGAGCCCTCCTCACGCCCACCAACCTCTGACGGCCCAACCCCACCTCCCGTCTCCGGTCCCTGTGCCGCCTTCGCTCACATCCTCTGGAGCGGTCTACAGAGCACGGCGGCACGCTTTTAACAAACCTACCAGAGGGCGTCTTCCTCTCTTATCTCGTAAATACTAGTTTAGCTACGAAGCTGGATGCATCCCTTCAGATTCAGCCGATCATTGTGCAGGAGGGTAACAGTTTCTTGGCAGGACTCCGCAAATGAACGCTTCACATTTTTCAGACCCTTCCTTGATTCTGTCACCTAAGGGTGGCACATGGATTTATACTCATTCCTCTTGGGGAGACAAAATGTCACCGTATCTGCTATTCCCCTCTCTGCTATCTCATCTCCCAATAAAGGCCTGTTTTAATGCACTGGTTTGGACACAGTTCAGCTCTTACCTATAAAGACTATAAAAGGAGACAATGAAATGCTGTAAAAGTAGGAAATGAAGTGGGCGCAGGAGGAAAACCTTACTGGGGCTACAGATATGGGCAGAGTGGGGACCCCTGCTGGCAGTAGAGGGTCACAACGGGCTTTCTATGCCCAGGAAAGGGATATTGCAGCTTTAGCAGCCTCCCTGGGACTCTGCCAGGATGCTGGGTGCACGGGACCTGTTTGCGTATGTTTTGCTTCCTTGGGAACGGCACTCTCACTCGTGTCATTTGCACAGATGACGTGGCGTGCTCTGACTGTTGAGCAGTTTGTTATTGCTGTAGTCAAGATTAGTGCAAGCAGCGAAACATCCCCCACAAGGTGTCTGTTTCCATTTTCTATCCATGCTTCTGTCAGAACTGTGCTAGGACATTTAGTATCCAATAAACAAGAAATTCCTTATTTCATCCTTATGCAAAGATCGTGGTGTTTTGCTTATCTGTTTGTTTCACCCTTTGAGAAACTCCAGGAGCAGTCACTGTCTCAATAAAGCTGCCTTTTGGAACACCAGCAAGGGCTGGTTTTCATCATCGTGACCTTGGGAATGTTTTAAATAATTGGAACAGAACAGATGAATTGCTCACAGCAGAAACTGAAGCAGCATTTAGTCTTTCATTGTAAGTATCTTCCCTTCGAAATCATAGGAGGCTAGCTTTGAGTTAAGATTCTAAAGAACTAGTTACGACATTTATTGGGAGTGGAATACGTTTTGCCGTCTACCTTCGGTCCCCCTGCGCTGTGATGTGCAGGTTCCTGGCCACCTCCCAGCCATGCCTGGGCTCTGAGTTGGTCGACACTGTTAGATGCATTCTTTCTTGGCCCTAGGTAAGAAAATATTATTTTTTTCTTAAGTTGCTGAACTTTTAACCATTTTGAACTTTCTATGTTCAAATGTAAATTAATCCTCATTTAAAAACTCCTCTTTACTTCTATATGGAGACGTGTGCGTCCAGCAGCCCAGGGAACGTTTGTTCATTCAGCAAACACTGGCTGGACAACTCTCCGCAGAATCCTGGTTTTGGTGCAGTGAGACAGTGTATCAGACATTATCCCTGCTCCTACGAGTTCATAATTTGGAAACAGGAGGCTATGACAAGAGCACACAAAGAATCGGGTAGATGTGAATGCTACCACAGAGGCACAGGCCGTGTCCTGTGGAGGTGCACAGAGAGTTTGACTCAGAGATGGCAGGACAGTAGGCACCTGAGGGGTTGCCCAAAGAGTGGAGTTTCCCGGGACTCGTAACCATGTGTGTAATTTCTCCAGAGCCAACTGCAGCGAGAACAAAGACTAGGAGTTGCGGGGTAGGAGGGCTTGCTGTGGGCCCAAAAAACGATTGGCTTGGATGACGGGGCCGGAGCAAACACGGCGCCATAAACAGCAGGCAGAGCTGACGCCAGGCCCAGCCATGGAAGGAGAGCAGCAGCTGCACAGACACCTATTTTTGCAGCACGGCTCTAGGACACGGCCTCTCCCTGGAGCTTGTCTGTACTCACATCGCCAAGGTATTCTGTCTGCTTGACGTGACGGCCAGGCTTTTCTTGCTGAGTTATACACACCCACCCTCTCGCCTTATCCTCGGAGAGGTGAAAGACAGGAAGTCACTCTTCTGCACTTAATGTTCATTGTGTTCTTAAAGACAGAGCTCCAGCTACCAGTTTTTCTTAAGAGTGAATGGCTGGAGAATTCCAAGATTTGTGGGGACCAGAGGAGACAATCATAGAAGAAACTATGGAAGAGTGTGGCAAGTGTCAGGCCCACTTGGGTAATCAGTTAATATTGAGGGTCCACTCACAACCCCATGGGCCTCTCAGACCAATGACAGCAACAATATATATACAACTCTGTGGTTCCACCAGGCCAGCGTCACCACCCACACAGAGGGTGTTTGGAAATGCACGTGTATGTGCCAGGGAAGCCTTTAATGGAAGGGGACCATGGATGCTAAACATCCTGCTAGGTACCAGTCCCCTAGAACAAAAAGTTGTTTTGCCCCATCCATGATTCTTGAGTTTATTAGCTGACCTTGAAAGTGGGCAGGCAGCCATTATTGAAATACATCCACAGCATTCACGGGACAAACAGTTGCATAGCATTGCAGGTGGAGGGGCCTAGACACTACACAAGCACTTTCTGCATGGGAAGGCTCATACTGATGGCCAGTCACAGGTGGCACATGTAGCTGACAGCTGGTTGCACTGAGCCAGTGTCTTCTGCAGATAAAACAGGCAATGACACGGATAGTGGTGTGGTGACTTCTCACTGGGCAGCTGTGGGTCAGGATAAGGCACTGTGGCAGCAGTATCCATCAGCCATGGCAGGTCGGGGGAATGGGAAAAGTACCTGGGGGAACTGGTAGTAACATAACAGATGACCCCCTTTTATTGCTTGGTCATGCACTGGGTGTTCTTGAAGCACGTGGACACAGATGTCCCAGACACCTGCCTGGAGGACATTCCCATTTCTGAGTTGAGAATAGTCTGAGAAACCGTGCACCTTTGGGAATGATGTAACTGCCAGTAAATCAGTCTTTGGCCCTTCAACAGTTACAAACAGCAAGAGATTATCCGAGGGGTCGGAGCTTAGCAGAATGCCCGCTCCACTCCAGCCAGCTGCAGTCCTTATCAGAGGAAATGGCCCATGCACTTGACAGCGCACTTGGTATGTGGATCCGCCTAAGTTGTTGTGGAAGTTATAGAATACATGGAAGATATGCATTATAAACCCGGATCTTTATCCGAGTTCCATGTCTTTTAGCACCTAGTGTGTGCCCTGCAATACAGGTGAACTAGGGAGAAACATCACCAAACACTATGTGTTTAAGTAGTATCCTGACAGATGGATAAGATTGTCAGTAAAAGGACTTGTGAGTTTTTGTGTGAAGGGCTTAAAAATACCCATACTACATCTCAGGGATGCAAAATATTTGCCGCATAAACTATCCTATAATTGACTTACTATGCTCATCTTCTGGGGAGGGCACTTAAACTTGCTATTCAAAAGGACATTATAAGATTAAAATACTAGGGAGACATTACCTCTGAACATTTCCCTTTCCTGTTGACATGTGAGTCTACCACTCACATCTGAGAAGAGGGAACAAGCAAAGACACTCCACTTGGAGGTTTGCCTCTTTTCTGCTGTCTCACTATCTAAATGCCCTCCCTGTCACTCTGGAATCATGGTTCTCAGTCCATCACCATTAATTTCATCATAATCTCACGGAGGAAAGGTGGATACAGTGTCTACGTCCCCCGAGTGAATCCCCCAGGGGTGGCCAGTGAATTCTGATCAACCACATGGGACCCTTTTGTTTGACTTGCCCAGTGGGTTTTCATTGCTGGGCCTGTCTCAGGTAGGATGTGTTTTGGGTGATACCCATGTTCTTCATGCTTGCTTCATAGTATGTATGTTTTTAAAAAAAAAAAAATCAACAAATTAGTAGTATTCCATTTCAAAAAGCACTTGATTAATTTTCTGAATCAATAGTTTTTGGTCAGTAATGTTTGCTTTTACAAAACAATTAACTCATTTGGATGCTGTGTTAGTTCCACATAGAGAATGACACTTTGACTTATGTTCCCCTATTGATTTTTTTTTTTCTGAAAGAAACCAATGGCAAAAAAGGGGAAGGTTTAAGTATAAAATTTATTGCAGGAAGATATTAAAACAATTTTCTTATGTAAACCAAAATTAACATCTGTTTCATGTGCCTACCAGTGGTTGGAAAAACCATCTCTACCAAATGCAAACTCTGGATGAAAGCCCAGGGCTAGAGCTTGTTCAGGTCCCTGAATGTGCTCAGCTCAGACGCCGGGAAATTTCAGGATGCTGTCTCGGTAGAGGGGTGGAAAGAGACGATTAAAGAGGAATAATGAACTGCATTGCTTATACACAATCACCTCCCTGTTGGACAATCTCGAGTGACCTGCGTACCCACTTACCCCCTGATGTCAAGGATTTAAATCACAGATGCCCAAATTCATGCTTCTGTAACTGTAAAGGGACCAGGATTTCCTTTTATGTGGCTTTCTGTGTGTTTGTCAGGACCCGCTTCATCTGTGTGCTCAGCCCTAATGGGGAAGAGAAGGCCTTGGGGCTCCATCCCATCTCAGTAACCCTCTTTCTCCTGGAGACCTCTTCATCCTTCCCATCATGGCCCAAAACCCCCTCCTGTGTGTTAGTGCCCAGTCACCAACAGCTGCCTGAGACCCTTAGGAACCATCTTTCATCATCAGTTGAACCATCAGAGGAAAGGAGACTATACCCAGAGGTGAGGGCCAAGCTCCTGGGCAGAAAACCTGGAGGCCTTATTTACATTTTAAAAAAGAATCTAGCAGATGAACCCTGAAGCAACCTCTGCAGCCTTTCCAGGGGCTTTAACTCTTGCAGCAACCCTGGGGCTCCATCCTGTTGGGGCCTATTTTCTGAAGGAGGAGGGAAGGCCAAGCTGCTCCTTGTGAGGAGGGAAGTGAGACAGGGTTAACCCAGGACAAAAGTCGGAGGTAAGTACATCCTCCCATGCACCTCTACAGACACTCCTCCATCCTCCCGAAAACAACTGCTTGTTATTGGGAAACTCTTAACTTCTCAAAGCCTCAGTGTGTGCATCTGTAAAATGGGAACAACCATTGCACCTGTCTCGGAAGGCTATAATGAGGGCTAAATAAAAAGCACAGAGTTGATAGTATGGAGGTTGCCATATAAACAGCATTCCACAATGGTTAGATATTAACCCCAGCACAAATTCTTCACTCAATAGAGAAGGAAACTGAGGCCCAGAGAGATGAAGGCTCTTGTCCCAGCTCTAAAGAAAGCATCAGGCTGTGTCTCTTGCCATCACCCTGCCATCCGACTTGTCCTCTTGGAATAAAACACTAAATATAATAACGCTGACAACAGTTCTTACAGAGTCATGATTTCCTCGGGGAGCTCTCGTGCAGGGCTTTTGACCTGGCTTTTCCTCCCACAGTCCCTTGCCTACTTTTATTTTTAGCAGCCATACCCCGCTGAGGGTGCGTCATGTGTAGTGGAGAGCTTCCCCCACCTCAGCACTCTCGGCTTTGCCTCTCAGTGTCCTGCATTGGTGTTGCTGCCGCCACCCTGTCCACCACAGAGTCCTCGTAGGACGGGGGTGCCTCTCGGTGAGCATCCTTTTCATTCTCGAATTCAAGGTCCCTCTCCGTGTACAGAGGTGGAGGAACATCCGAGGCCTCCTGTTCTGTGGGATACGTTTGCTTTTCAGCATCAAGACCTTCTTCATAAGCAGGAGGGTAGAAATCTGGCCTGAGGGAGAAAATGCCGCAAACACATGTGTTATTTAAGTGGTTCATGCCAAAGAGGCATATGCCTGCCTCTCTCAGATCCTACTGTGCAAAGTTAAACTGTTAAGAAACATTGATTTTGAAACAGATATATTTCTTCCCTGGCATCACTAGTTTTAAAAAAAAGGTGCCACTCTTCCAGCAGAGCCCTGTTTATCAGCCGTAAGATGTGGGTCTGTAGTCACACTTTCCTCAGGGGGTTATTCCAAGCTATCCCCTCTTACTCATTGGAACCAGGGACTTTCAGTGTGAGATCCTCAGCAGAGGTAGGGGGCATGGGGGCCTTGACTGTGTAACTCCCTACCCAGTTATGTAGTCCATCCACACCCTTGTCCCCATTCACACACATTATCTCCTACTCAGCTGCAGTCACTGTCTCAGGTCCTCCCAGCCAACAAAATAATGAATGAAAACCAGCCCTGTGCAGTTCCCTGAAACTCTAGCAGATGCTCCTCTCTTTCCCATCACTTTTTCAAGTCTCGACATCTAGTAAAAAAACAAAAACAAACAAACCAGCAAAAAGCACAACAACCCATACACATTTCCCACGAGAACTTTATGTTGATTGCAGCTGCAGCCTTTACCACGCCGTCAGGCCAATGGCTGACAGCACCCTTCATGCCAGAGCTCACGTACGCATTGGTACTCTTGCCCAGTGCGGCTAACTGCTAAATCCTTCCGGCTTCTCCGTTATGAATAGGATTGGGGGTAGCATGGAGGTGAGGAAGAGAGAGGGTGAACTTGGTTGAGTTGTGTATTTATAGAGCGAATTCTCCCAGCGCCTACAGGGAGTGTTTGTGGTGTGTAACCACAACAGAACAGGCGCTGCCACTTGGGCCACACTCCCTTCCGAATGTGACCAGGCCCCGAGCCAAAGGTCTGAAGCTGCTGTCTACTGTACAGCCCCGAGCTCAGCCTCCACTCAGAATAGCCTGGCTGTGTCATGGGGCACAGGTGTGAAGACACTGAAAATGGGAAGGTGAGCTGTCCCCTAGAGTAACGTGAGAGGCTCCGGGGTGACTGCTGCCTGCCCCGCAAATCTCCTTCACCTCTCACAATGCGCCCCACCTGCCCCCGACTCCCCCCACAGCAGGTTGCATTCCAGTGCCCCCTGCCCTGCATTCCATCCATGCAGACCCATTTGCTTTGTACCTCAACCTGGGAACCCATTTGAAATGCAAATGCTTCTGAGAAATGTAACTTTGGACTGACTTGGGAGCATTTTGAATGGGCCGGGCTCTATCAGATGCAGCAGGAAGAGGCAGTAAAAGGGGGCATCACAATGTCCACAATTTACTTTAAAGTGTTTCTGCACAGTGTGATGCTTTGCGTTATGCATGTGTTAGCAACTTTAAGCCACACCCAAAAGGTAATCAATTACACTTCTCTGGAGGCAATCATCTAACATTTATACAAAATAAAACCAGCACTCCAGAAAAATCTTCAACAATCACTTCGGTTATCTTAGTTTTTACCAAATGCAGAAACCTTGCTAATAGATATAATAAACATTGGAAATGCATCAGGGTTATTGTAAGTCACATCATTCATTAGCATAATAATGTCAAAAATCAATTCATGGGTAAAATCACAGTTATTCAAAATTCACAGAGTAGCTAAAATATTTTAGATAAAGTGGGTGAAAGAATTTATGGAGTCTTGCAGCCTGTACCTTAAAGGTGATACCTGACGTTTTACCCCTAAGTGGTGCTGTTTCAGCCAAGAATGAGGAGGCTTTTGGTTGTCTGATACTAACCATAAGGCTAACTGATATTTTTAATGTGGTAAAGTACACATAACGTGAGATTTACCACACTGGCCGAGGGTGTGGTTCGGCGACACTGAGTATGTTCACACTGCTGTGCCACCACCACAGCTGTTCCCCTCCCAACTGCACCCCTCCCCCGCCTCTCGCCCCGGTGACCACTGTTCTACTTTCTGTCTGTGAATTTGACTACTCTGGGTACCTCATGTAAGTCAAATCATATATGCATTTGTCTTTCTGTGTCTGGTTTATTTCACGTAGCATAATGTCTTCTAGGCTCATCACGTTGTAGCATGCATCAGAATGTCCTTACTTCTTAAGGCCAAAATGTATTCCGTTGTCTGTGTACACTGCATTGTGCATGTCCCTTTGGACTAATGGTCATTTCCACCTTTTGGTATTGTGGAGAATGCTGCCGTGACCATTGGTGTGCAAACATCTGTTCAAGTCTGCGCTTTCGATTCTTTTGTCTAATACCCAAAAGCAGAATTGCTAGATCAAATAGTGATTATGTATTTAATATTTTGAGGAACCTCCATGTCATCTTCCATAGTGGCTGCGCCATTTTACATTCGTATCAGCAATGCACTAGGTTTCCAACTTCTCCACATCCTTGCTAATACTTGTTTTCTGTTTGCTTGTTTTTTAAATAATTGCCATCCTAGTGGGTAAATGTGGCAAGGTCACCTGAATCTCACCTCTGGATTATTGCTTTGCCTCAAATGAATCTTTCATGTGAGGTATGATCAAAATACCTAAAAGGATACCTAAAAGCTGAGACTTCACTGAGCTCACAAAGAGGTTGCAGGGCTGATTTTGTGCCTGCTTGGTCCTTTGTTGTGGGGCAGAATTTGGTTCCAGACTTGCCCTTCTTATAACCTTGCAGCTGGACTACAAGAAATAACTATCCACCAGCAGCCTCTAAGGAGAGCTCCCATGATACAACAAAACAACCTTGGAGCTGGGCCTCTTACCTTGGCTGACGTGGGTTTTCAGTGTGCGTGTGTTGGTGGGTGAGGAGCCTCTGAGATAAATTTCCTTTACTTCATGGTTTTCCCCAGAGACAGCACCTTTGCTCCTAATCACTAGCCCCAGAGTAACTGACTGAGGATAAAGCTTTGGCTGTAGACATGCAGCCCCATGAGACAGGTAAGTTGCTCCACAGTGGGGTTAGAAGTCACTCAGCTTTGCCAGAACTCAGCCCCATGTCAGCCCTCATCAGTCTTCTGGCTTCTCAACACATACCTGTCCACTGTGGCCAGGCCCTCGGGCCCATGAGCAAGGTGTTGTCTGAGCACGTGGCTGAACATCCCTTTGTTTCCACTTGCCTGGTGGTAGGTGCTCCAGAAAATTCCACCCAGAAGGATCACAAACCCCAGAGGCAGAAGCAAATAGGCCAGGATCAGGTTCACCTGACAGCTGATGATGGAGCCCGAGGACATGAAGAAGGCCCCCAGGCAGACCATCAGGAAGCCAGTTAGGAGGGCAAAGGCACAGAGAACTGCGCTGGTTCTGTTCCACATCCCTGCACCTTTGGAACCCAGTTCCCTGACCCTGCCACTCCCCTGCTTCCCTTCCTCAGAGAGAATGCTCTCATTAGCCAGCTCGTAGTTTTATACACTCCGGGACCAACTGGCCTTTGGACAATTAAATGAAGCAGGCACTTAGAAGCTATTCATTAACCATGGAGAGTGACTATATCGTTGGAGGATTAACCTGAATACACAGCACCGTGTACTATAGAAAGGAGTGGCTTCTCATAGCTGTCTCGTTTTACTGAGTTGGACAGACCCTCAGCTGACCCAGTTACTTGAGGTGTGGTCTCCCATCCTTTGAGTTAAAGGGCACTGGTGTCTTAATCCCCATGGTGGGTAACTCCCCACTAATGCTAGAGAAATCAGCATTCCTTGATGAGCAATCTTCTCTGTGGTTTGGCAGGAAGTCCTTCCCTGATTTCTTCTTCCTTTCTCTGTACTAGAAAGATTTAAAAAGGAGGAGCAGGGGGGCTCTTAACATGATTGTCTTGCATCTTTCAATGACTCTCCCTTTATTACCCTATCACTGCCATACTGAAAAAATTCCAAGTGAAAAGTTCATGGAGTGAACCCCCTGATTCCTTCTATATTGACAAGAAAGAGGAGCATCGGCAGGAGGGGAAAGAGAGTGCTGCAGAGAACTGTAGTAGACAGAGCTTTGGGAACCCGGGGCGTGCTCTGGGGACGGCTGTAAAAGGTGATGGCCAGTGACTTGTGCTCTGACTCTGGTTCTGTGTCTTTCCCATTGCTGGGGCCCAGATGTTGAGATCCAGTTTCATTTCTGCTTAACACATAGGTGTTAGGTAAAAGTATTTGGTTATTGCTCAACCACTGGCCACCATTCTTGCCTTACCAAGAATATTTGACCCAGATCCCACCCTTCTCACTCTCAAAGAAAAGGCCACAGGCATTTGATAATGGAACAGTCCCTAAAGTGGGTAGCATGTTACATCCTCCGTACAGAACAAACAAATACATGTGAGAAGTGCCACCTACCCAATCCCCAGCCTCCCTCACACACATCTTAGGGTTTCGCAGAGCATACTAGCATATGAAAAGCTCTGAAAGGTTCTGCAACCTTCTTCCCCTCATCACATAGATTCAATATATTAACTAAAATTTGTTTTGGTAGATGCTGCTAAAAAATGTTCCCTGTCCTCTCCCCTG
This sequence comes from Tonatia bakeri, assembly GCA_004024845.1. Lineage (NCBI taxonomy): Eukaryota > Metazoa > Chordata > Mammalia > Chiroptera > Phyllostomidae > Tonatia > Tonatia bakeri. The sequence continues at coordinate 69,690 of PVIA01001480.1, forward strand.
CACCTTTGCTCTATGTAGTATTGCCTGAAGGAATCTTTCTAGGACCAGTCTCCTCTTTTATGTCCAAAGTTTGTTTCTCCCATCTTGACTGTGTAGTTGTAGACACCCTCTTCCAGAGGGTACCTGGTTCATACCTAATTCTTTCTTTTTCTTATTTGATGCATGTTCCTGCCAAAACCCTGCTGCCCAGAGGGCCCCTGGGTCACTCTGTCCAGAGAGATTAGCTGCAGTTTCTCTTTGCTATTCTTCCACCCCATGACTCCATTACCTTTATTTTCCATGCACTTTCCTAGTGGAAAAGGCAGTTCTTTGCCCAATAAATGCATGCATAATGTTAGCCTCACACCCACCATCTCCTCAGCTTTATTTTCATGTTATAAACTAGGAGAGAGACAGAAAGACGCTGGATCAAAAATGCTATAAGGTACATCCCCATTCTACCTCACAATATCTGCCTTTATTAGCTTCAACCCTTACCGTGAACTACTTGCATCTCCTAGTACTGATATTATCCTTGAAATCTTAAAACAACTCTTTTTCCCTTCTTCCCCAATTGGTCTTGAGGTTGGCAGATTTCTAAGGTGACCCCCAATGATCCCTGTCCTTTTGAGTATGGGCTAGACATAGTGACTTGATTCTAACCAATAGACTATGACAAATGATGGATGTCACTTCCAAGAATAGGTTATAGGAGATTGTGACTTCTGTCTTGCTAACACTCTCTCTGTTGTCCTCAGAGTTTGTAGCCTTTGAGGAAGGAAGCTGCCATATTGGGGTGGCCCATTAAACAAGGAACCAAGGGCAGCTTCCGGCCAACAGTCAGTGCAGATCTGAGGCCCTTCGCCCACGAGCCAGTGAGGAGCTGCATCTGAATCTGGAATCAAATCCTTGTCCAATTAAGCCTTGAGGTGACTATAACCTAAACAAAAACACATTGATTGAGAGCGCTTGAAGCCAATAACTCAGCTAAGTCATGCCCAGATTCCTAACACACAGAAACTGTGAGAAGATAAGTATATGTTGTTTGTAAGCTGCTAAGTTTTGTGGCGATGTGTTAGGCTGCAATGGAGGACTTATACAGTTCTTTAGGACCTGGAAACCAGAAGAGGCAATCAGTGTTAAATGTTTACACTGCATCTGACATGTAGAAAATGCCCTGAGTTAGCTACAATCATCCTCACTGTTATTGTTATTGTTATTGTTACTGCTGCTGTGATTCCAAAAAGCTGGGAAAGACACAGGATTCCCAACTCTAAGGTCTGCACTAGGAGTTGGGTCCCAGAAACAGGTAAATGGTAGGGCCCTGGAGATACTGTTAAGTATTAAAAGAAGGAGGGAGAGCACTCTCCATGAGAAATGCCCACCCAAAAGGTTGGGCTTCTTTGTTTTAGACCAAAAGTGAGGGGTGAACCAGACTGGGTGTTAGGACAGGTCAGGACTAGTTCTGGTGACCACATGAATATTTGAACAAGTACAAGTAATTATTTGCATACTTCCCTCTTCTAGTTCTAATACAGGATAAACAGTGCCTTGTAGTTTGTCAGATAGATTCTTCACCTCCATATACTTTAAAGAGGACCCTGTCATTCCAGAGCAGTGTGTTTTGTTCTTGTTGGTTCTCTGTTTTGGTGAGGAATTGAGTAGGAAAGAGCGTAATCCAAGAGATGGCAGGAGGATGAGAGTGGATAGTGAATTCACATAAGATCCCTGGGTTTAGGATATTTGAGGAGTTTATACTCAATGAGGTGGTGCATCAAGGAGAAACTACAGAAGAATCTGCAGTCTCTGAAGAGAGCAGACAAGAACAGGAGAAAGAATCAATGTAGAAATAGGAAGCATTGCCTGGAACCACGTGTGTCCTTCATGGTGATTGAGACACACAGTGAAGATTTTATGATACAGTTATTCTTGCATGTTTGTGTTTTTTAATAAAATATATACATTATTGAATAATTACAGTTCTTTCTCCTGTGACTCAGCTTCAGTTCCGCACCACATGCAGCACTCCTGTACGAGAGTTATCCCCCTTCAATGCCTCAAAAGTGGCCAAGGATAACTAAAACCTGTAGTTTCAAGACAAATGTTAGCACTTGAGGTTTCCCTGTCATTTGTGTTGTGGTATGCCCACTTTTTCCCCCAGTCACTGGCAGTGAAAAGGGTTTTTTCTTTTGAACAGTAGAAAATGAAAGTAGGCGTCTGCTTGCTTCCAAGACAGTGAGAGCGCACTGGCGCTGGGAGAAAGCACCAGGTCTGCGTCAGTCGTGGGGGGAGAGAGACCTGTGGCCAAATCCTCAGGCTGGGGAAAGTAAAAACAATCCAATAAAAAACCAAACACCAAAAAATCACTCAAAGCCCGTTTCAGGAGACTTTGGGCTTTTGTCTGGGATTCTTTATGTTCAGCCCTGTCTTCTGGGTCTGCCTTCACTCCCAGGCCAACTTCTCTGCTCTCGTCCACCTCGTCACTTTCCCAGCGCTGAGTGACACTGACTCCTCTTCAAGGTGGAGAAACTGCAAGAGGCAGAGATCGATGACTCACCTAAGTTTATACAGACGACATGGGGCTGATGATAAATGCATACCCTGAGAGGAGTATGGACAGCAGCCCACCTTCCAGAGAGGAACATTCCGGGACCCACTGGGAGACAAGCTGAAGTCCTCCTGTCCCAATTTCTATCCCTTCAACATGGGACCCACCCAGGAAAATGATGTTTTGCCTTTAATCCAGTTTATTATTGGTATTATAACACAGTACAGAGCAAGGATCCCCTGAAAATAACATAAAACCCCCATAAACCTTGATTGGGAGAACAAGGAATTGAATGGTACAGCATTTAAGATACTTTGCCTAACAATGACAAGGTAATAGCCATGCCTTTATGGAAGGAGAGGGGACTGTCACCCAGGGTAGAAGGTGTACATGACTCTGAGAACATTCAGAGACTTGTGACACAGCCAGGGGAGCTTATACAGGGCCTGTGTGAGAGGCAGGGGGCTGATGTCCACCCTGGAAGTCACTGAGAACTCCTTCTCTGATTAAAAATGGCAGCCAAAAGAAAGTAAAAGATACAGGGGAACTAGCAAAAATGGTACATCACTGGAGGGGCCTTATATGAGGTCACATAGGAAGTTCCGGTCCAAGCATTTAAAATGAGGGTGGGCTGAAAGAGAAGAAGAAGACACATGGTCTAAAGGTGCATAGACGGGAGTCAGGTACAAGGGCTGATGTGTAGGAGGAAGCCACATGGGTAGAAGGGTGTAGAAGAGAGCCCACCATGAAGAGAAGAGGTGCAGAGCGAACGAGAAAGACACAGGGGTCTGCCATGAGGCCTGGTGTCTAAGGGAGAAGCCATGTGGTCTGTAGTGAGAGAGGAGCTAACTTTTGCTTCTCTGAAGGATGTACGTAGAAGTGATTCTCTTGGGATGAGTGCCTCCCTGTTCTCCACCATGACCTAGTGTAACATGGCCCATGTTTCTCTGAACCGCTGCATGGAGGCTGAGAACAATGTACCCCAGATATGGAAGGAGACATCTGCTGCAAGAGGATGGTGACTCTGAAAAACATAAGTGCACATTTCAGAGGGATGGAGACCTGTTTGCGTAGCCAGCTTAAGAACAGATAAGGATATGGGGAACCTCTGGGCTTGGCTTTGGCTTGCAGCCTTTTCACGAGCAAGGGAAGTGCTGGGTCTTGTGGGAGAGGAGGACTCCAAGCAGGACTGCACTCAGCCCCCCAGGGTTGTACCCTGTTAATAAAAACCTGTTTCCTTCAACACTTATTGTTGGGTCGTGTGTCAAGGCACCACATGGCCGAGCCCCAGTTTGCTCGGTTACTGTGTCATTCTTAAAAATTCACCGATTGGCAAAAGTGCCTGGCTTGGCAGTAGGCAGTAACATGTTATTTGGATGACAGCCAGATTATCTCAACACGTAATCACTCTTTCAGCACTCTGCTCCTTTGAGCATGACTGCCCCACCAATGCAGTTCTGAACATTGAGTGCAGCCGTGTTCCCTCACCATTCTGCCTTCCACATTGGTGCCCCTGAACCCTCACCCTCCTTTCAAATTCTCCGTGCAAGGTATAAATGCTTAAGAACTTCTAACAACCCCTACCCAGTCATTGTTGACTGGATACTTGACCCCATACCCTTCTTTAAAAATGGGACAAGTATATTATTGCCTTGGGTAGGAACTAGATGGGGACTTTGGAAGGAAGCTAATGGTGTATAGAAGCTGGTACAGAGAAAGGGCATGGAGCCAAGAGCTGAGGCTGAGTGGCCAGATTTCAGAAGGTCATTTTGGTTCAGGAAGTGAGGCTTTGTGGGAGATGGGGAAGGTGAGCATATGCGTAGCAAGCAATGTCAACAGGGTCTGATTTTATGGTGGTGATTACTGAGTGATTTCTGGATTAGCCTTTCACACGTGTGGGTTCACTGAACACTGTCCATTTCCTCCTCCTCTCCTTCCTGTTTTCTTTGCTTTTGAAACTCCCCCTACCTCCACCTCTCCTTTTCCCCTCACTCATTCAAAGAGAAGATTGAAATGAAGGCATTTTTAGGCTGACAGAGCACAAACAGCTTCTCAGAAAACATGTAGCATTGTGAGGTAAGGTGATATTACATCATCACACAAAATGCACACTCCCCCTGGAGTGAACCTAGAGAGCCTCAAATAAAATGACAAATTCTGGCCCTGGCCAGGTGGCTTAGCTCATTGCAGTGTCGTCCTATACACCAAAAAACTGTGGGTTCAATCCCCTGTGGGTCAGGGCTCACATGGGAGGCAACCAATTGATGTTTTCCTCTCACATCCATGTTTCCCTCTCTTTCTCTCTCACTCTTTTTAAAAAAGATTTTATTTATTTTATTTTTAGAGAGAGGAGAAGGGAAGGAGAAAGAGAGAAAAAATATCGATCTGTGGTTGCCTCTAGAGTACCCCCTACTTGGGGACCTCACTGGCAACCCAAGCATGTGCCCTGAGTGGGAATCAAAATGGCAACCCTTCAGTTTGCGGGCCTGCACTCAATCCACTGAGCCATACCAACCAGGGCTCTCTCATTCTCTTAAATCAATAAAAACATATCTTTAGATGAGGATTAAAAAAAAAGAAGAAGACAAATTCTGTTCTAGAAGAGCTCAGCTTCCTATTTAATCCACAAATAAGCCAGAAGAGATTTAATGTCTTCATGGAAACTAATTTCTCCTTGGAAAACTGAAAGGAGATCAGACTCCTGGCACTCTGGATCAAAGCAGAAGCCTCAAGGCAGGGTGGAAGTTGATGGCCTGCGTTTACACCAGCTGGCACGGTAACCTGTAAATGTGAAGTGGGTTCTGTGCCTGCCTCGTGAAGGTCTTTCTCTTTAATGCTGATCTTCGGTTTCCCACCTACAAATAAATCCTAACACGCATTCAGTAGTCTCATTGTTAGTAAGAATACAGAGTGTCATTTTCAAATTTCTATATGTATATTGTAGCATAAATCAAAAAGTTTAATATCAACACAAACCAAATTTTTCAAAATAAAATGCAAATAAAATTCAAAGAAGACCTGCAGTATCTGAAATTTTCCTTAAAAAAGCATTATAAATTGATTGTTTATTTTGCTCATTCTGAAAATTGCATATAATCTAACACTGAAAAGGTTTTTAGAAGCAATGACAGCCTAGGGGCAATGAGTAGTCATTTCAACGTGTGCTCCCTACCACCATGTCCCACCCTCCAAAACCAGGCACGTTTGCAGAAATGGGTGACTCTAGGTCTCAAGCAGAAGACTAGGAGACATAATTTTGAACCAGAAAGCAAGGAAGCTGACAAAAACTCCAGGAGTTATTCTAAGGGTTACAGGAGGCAACTTGAAGGGGCCCTCACAAGCCCACAGTTTCTTAACCTCAACATTATTGGTATTTTGAGCCAAGTAACCCCTTGTGGTAGGGGCTTTCCTGTGCATTGTCTGCTGTTCAGTAGCAATCCTGACCTCTACCCAATGTCTCCAGATGTTGCTTAATGTCTCCTAGGAGTCAAACTTGTCCTTGGTTGAGAACCACTGCAAAGCCCAAGATGGGATGATTTGAGCACCAAAATTTCAAAAGCTAAAATGACTTGAGACAAATAAAATACACAAGAATTTATGAGTTCATAATGTTGCTTCAGCACAGAAAAATCAGTCTTCTCTGACTTTTGAATGCCTTTCCCTCTATTCCCTTTGCTCCTGCATTACAAATTCTGTAGAGTGATGTAGCAGCTTCTGGAAATCTCTTCATCTCTTTGCACTGTGTTCTGGAAGAATTCCTTGGCCCAGTGTTTTAGGTCTCTACTTTAACCTTTATTTGTGCCCATTTGGATATTTATCCCAATTTTTAAGTGGCTGGTGACTCTATTTTCAATAATCCAGAAGTCTGAGTTGCTTTTCTATTTTGTGGCTGCAATAATCACCCCACGGAATGAAGGTTCTAGTCATAGGAGCCAGCTCCTAGGGTGTGTAAAGTAGGGTCTCTAGACGCAGGAAGATTACCTTGGTGTGGGAGTTTCCTCGCCCCAGTACACGAGGTCTGGGAATCTCTCATATCAGAAGCATCTCGTGGTTTCCATTTCTCGTCACCTCTGCCTACCTCAGGTCTTGCTGTATGTGTAGAACTAGCAGGTTTTGCCATACTTCTGAGTGAGCCCGTCCGATAGGAGCCCCCCAGGTCTACTGTTCATAGCTGTGTTACTGGGGTTTTAACATGGGCACAAACACCATTGTTGCCAAAACTTCAGCATATGAAAGACACAGGTGGATTGCGACAGGCCCAACAGTCCACGATGCAACCTTTTAATTTAATGATGGCCCCTACCACTGTACTCATAACCCTGACATTGAAGTTCCCCTAGGACAGTTAGTGTACAAAACAGCTGTTTCCTTGGCAGTTTCCATCTTATGTCTTTTGTCTACTCTTATTGCTCTGTCCATTCAATTATATCTTTTTTTTTTTTCCCCAGGAAATCTTCGTATTTTCTGATCTTTGATTATAACTGCTTTTCTTTTTTGTCATTTTGATAGAATTTGGGGAGGGGGAAAGTGGACAGGTGTGCTAGGCCTGCCAATTTGATCCCCAATTCTTTTCTGAGTGTATCAGGACACGAGTGGGTATCATTTACAAAATTAGTATCACACTCTATATGTTTCATTTTGTATTTTGCTTTTTTCACCAAAACAACATGTTTCATAAAACATTATTTTAAATGATTGCGTATTTTGAATGAGCCTTTGTAGTTCATCATACTGGAGTATAATTACTAATTTTCATTTATTTCTTTAGCAAAAAATGATAAGGTCCTTGAGGAGAGAGGAAAAGGTCAGCTTTGTAGGTCCCAAAGATCAGTCGACAGGTGTGGCATGTAGTAGCTCTACAAATGTTCCTGAGTCAAACAGATCTTCTTTTTTCAGTTAACAGGTGAGGACCGGGGCACAGATTCGGGGTAGGGGGTGGGGGGGACCAGCAGGAAGGAAGGCTGACTTGGGAGCAAACAACACTAACTCTGTGCGTTGCTGTCTTTGATTCGATTTCCCCCGCCTACAATTTTGCTGCTACTACAGAGGTCGACCCTAGTCGAACTGGGAAATGTGGATGTTGAGGTTTTTCCTTCCTCTTAGTAAAGCCTTGGAAATGAGAACCTAAGTCTGGAACACCATGCTCCTCATGTTCCTTCTAGCGCGTATCCCAATATGTATCAAGTATTTCAGAAAGGATGCGCTCCCAGCCTACAGGTGTGTTAAGTATAAAGATGGTACTGGTCTACTCGAGTTGCTATTTTCTGCCTCAGAAGGATGAGTCACTCTCTGTTTATTTTGAAGGACTGGAGTTCCGTGTCCTCGCAGCCAGGGGTGTAATCAAGTCATGACTGTGCCGGGACAGCAACTGTAAACTGTTGTGAGACTGTGACATTCAGTTGATTAGAAACCTGTGTTTAGGCGCATTGAGATGCACAGGCCACCACCCTTGGCTGAGTGTTGGAAATCAAAACAAGAAGATAGAGGGTAAGACTATACTCACAGAGAAGAAGTATTATCAAACTCAGGGTTATTTTTTCAAATTTTATAAATATGAATGAGGGCCTCAAAAGCCATCTTTTATCTGCAAAAACTGGACAAGTTCAATGTCTTATTTTTTTCTTTCCCTTGTCAACACATCTATTTATTTAAAATGAGTCACCAGTGTCTCCCACAGAGGGAAATTGAATAATTCATTAACAACAATCCTCTCCCTGAATGAGTAAGTGAGATGTAGACATAAATTATCTCTTCACAAGTAATAGTCTCACATAAGAAAAATCAATAGGGGCCTAAGTTTATTTATTTTTTGAAAGATGAGGTGAAGAGGATTGGAGGGCCGATTTGCCCCAGGTATATGGGAAAGAGTAGCAGTGAGCGCCTTGGTTTAAATTGAAATAGATGTCGCATCTGTTTCTCATATTTCATAGGGTCCAATATGAAAAATACATCTAAAACAATTGTAATTATCATTTTTAAGTACCACCATGTGCCAAGCACCATGCATTTACTGTTTTTAATTCTCACAACAACACTGCAAGGTGAATATCAGCTCCGCCCGAGACAGGAGGCTTTGAGCTCTGAGAGGAGCCGGACTGAGGTCCCTGAGAGCCAGCACGTGACCCCTCACCTGCTGGCTCTGCGCCTGCGCTCTTCGTCTCGACAGCCGAGTTTACGGCTCGTGATTTTACTTGATTAGCTTACAGTTGATAAAACTATTGCCTGCTGCTTCTAATAGATTTTTAAAAATATTGTAGACTCACAGTATTTACCAAGTACCTACCATTTACAAGCATATCGCTGGGACGAGCTAGGCTTTGCTTTGCAGGAAACCAGCCCAGGTCTCAGTGACTTTAAGTAACAAAAGCTATTTCTTAGTCACTTCCTGTGTCCATCATAGGTCAGCGGGTCTCTCCTGTAAGCTGACATTATCCCAGCTGAGCAATGAGCTATTCTCCAAAACAGTAGCAGCCACAAGAGCCAAGAGAAAAGATGACACGAAGGGGTCTTACATTGGTGATTTAAATCTCGGCCCAGAGGTGTCACACAGAACTTTGAATATAACTCACTGACGGTAATTGTCCACATGTCCTTAGTCAATCATGGGGAACCAAGAAGTGGAAACTTACTAAAGGCTCAGAAGACTAATGGCCAGAAATATCTGGTGACTGCCATTAATTCTGTCTCACTGGGCATGCAGCCAGGTGCAGGGGCATCACAAAGAATAAGACTTAGTCTTTGTTCTTCTTTAGAAAACTTACCATGAGACATGCAGACAAGCAACCGTGACAAAAAACTGTGGTATAGGCATCATGTTAGAGGAACACACGGGAAAGAACAATTAATTTTAAATGGTGAGAGCACAAAAGTCTTAGCAGAGAAACTTTAAATGCTTTCAAATGAGTTTCAAAGCATTGAAGGACATTTTAGAGAGAAAGGTATTCCAACAAAGGAAACTGCATCAAAGGGTTTGGCATGTTGAGGCAGAGATGGGTGGACAGATGGGACGGGAGAGGGGTGGGTGAGATGCGCAAGGAATCGGAGACTGGGAATGCCATTCACGGTCATGACCGCTGAGACGTGGTCATGGACCACGGAGCAGTGCCCTTAGATTGAGGTTGCCACAGAACCCTGTCAGGGGCATTGTCTCAGATGAATCAGTGTTGTCTCAGCTCTTAGAGGAATATGTTCCCATGCCAATCTGAGTAAAATAACGAAATGTTGGAGCAGAGTGCCTTATGTAAAATAAGTGGTCAGTGAATGAATGAATGACTGTGTAGGAGGAGAGTTGAGAAGGACATTGTATTTAATACTTTGACAATTTGTCAGATTCTGAGTAGCCACACCTGATTTGTTAAAGAAGGAATAAAAATTACTGAATAGAAATGTGTCCTTCTGCGTGTTTAATACATCTCGTTCTTCTTAAGGTGTGTTGATTCTTTTAACATTTCCTCTTAAGTGTCATCCTCCAATTCTTTCACCAAATTCATCCCTTTTTTCAGGCCCTCTCTATATCTCTTACAATCTCAGAGCCCCAAACCCTGCAAGAACTCACTACATGAAAGCTTGTCCCAGTACATTTAATATATGCTGGGCCTCGGGGAGAGGGTCAGCTCACACTGCCTATGTGAGGAAGTTCTTATGCAAAGTCTGTAATCCTGTAGACTGAGTGAAATGATGTGGACTATACTAAAATAAATTTTTTTTAAGCACACAAACCCCTAAATCCTTCCTACGGCTGCTAAAGAATACAGAACTTTTTAGTAGCTAACGGACATTGTCAGCCCTGGGCTAGGGTTTCATGCCTCGCAGTAACAGGGTGATCTGAAGGAACAAGGTTAATGGCTTGGGCTGGTCACAGCCAGGGGCTCACTGTGTTTATAGAAAAACCCCGCCCTGTCTTCCTGTGCAGAAAATAGATGAGGACCTGTTGGAATAAACACACACTCTGCGAAGCATGTGTGGCAGCCTGGCATTTGTGACAGCAGAAGTGAGGGGAGGAGTGGACAAAGAGCAGGGTGGCGGGAAGCCACATGGCAGGCACCGGGAGGGCCTTGGCATCAAGGCCAGGGCTCCCAAATCACAAGTCCGTTTGGATCACCACAGGTTCTGAAGGGCATGCAGATTCCGACTCAGCAGGCCTGGGGTGGGGCTTGAAATCCCACATCTCTAACAGGCTCCCAGGTGTTACCCATGCTGCTGGGCCCTAAACCACACTTTAAGTAGCAAGGAGTCAACACACCTTAATGGTTTCCCCTAGCCCCTTCCTGCTTAGAAGTATCGGTCAAGGGTTCACCCCACCCTGTGCTCTGGAAGGGTAACCCTGCCAGCCCCAGCCCCACTGGTGAGGCTCTTAACCTCAGCTGATCAAGATAAATCTACTGCCTTCCCCAGTGATTGGCTGGGCTTAGTCCTGTGACCAGTCCTGGTCAATGAGATGACAGGGAAGGCTGCTGGGGCCTCTAGGAAAGGGCTTCCTTGCTCTAAAAAGGAGGCCCGAGGTGGAGGCTTAGCACTTGCCGACTTTGGAGTTTCCCTGACAAAGATGATCCTCGGAGCTGCTGTGTTCATCTTACAAGTGTGAGGAGAGCCCTCGCTGGCCCCGGGTCCTTTCCAGCCACCTTTCCATCGGATCCTGTCTAGCTTCTTTGTAAGCACCACATCCTCCAGGTGAACCCCTAACAGTGGAATTCCTGAGGACGCTGTGCTGGACCCTCTTTTTTTCTCATCATGCATTCCAGACTTTTCAAGTTGTGGATAGTGATGCATTGTCAGGTCTTTAAATCAACGTAGAAGGTAGCGACCAGCACTGGGAGGGAGAAGAGAGAGTCACTGACCGTCACACGTGACAAAGGTAAGAATTGTTCAGAGTACTTGTTTTCAGGGGTGTGTGTGGGGGGGGGTGTAAGATACATTTCTTATTGTAGCTCCTTGTCAAAAAGTTTGAGACCACAGATTTATCACCTCACTCATCTGTTTGACTCTCGAACCCTTCTCTACCTCCATAAGTGTATCAGTTCCAAACCTCTATCTTCAATGTGTACACTCAGAAAAGCTCAGAGCAGTTCACAATCAAAGCTGGACCTGCCCTTCAGGCCTGCGCCCATACTCACCCCTCCCCTCCCCTCCCCTCCCCCACTCCAAACTTGCTCCACTCCTGTGTCTCCAGCATCAGGAACAGACACTGCCATCCACCCCAGCGAGCCAAGCTAGAACCCTGGGCGTCATTCCTGGCCCTTCACATCCAGCACTGTCAGTCTCAAAATTTGCTGATTTCACCCCTATAAATTTCTCAGGAAGGTGTTTTGAAATATCTTTCACCCTCTCCTTTATATGCTGTATATTCTGATCCAAACTACAGTTGTCTCACTTCTGGACAAGAGCATTTGCTCCCTACCTCACCTCCCACCTCACCTCTTGTCCCTTTTCAATTCACTCTGCAGTCTGCAAACACAGGGATCTATCTATAAACCATGTCACCGCCCTGTTTATATTGAAGGGCAAAGCCACAGATCGGTAGCCTAGCGTGGAAGGCACTCCATAGCTGGTTCCTGGCCACCTTCTGTAACTAGCCTTCATTGCTTCCTGTCTGGGGCTGCTCTCAGCTGTTCGTACATGCCATACAGTCTCATGTTTGGGCCTCCGAAGATGATTTTCCTTCCAGGAGCTCTCTCCTCCCCTCATCTCTCAATGCATCCAACTCTCCGAAGCTGTTGCTGCCTTAGGGAGGCCGTCCTTGGCTGCTGAGTAAGACTAGTCCTTCCAGCACAACACGCAGCACACTTGTCATCACTTACTTGTCCAAAGGTCTGTATTCTCCACCAGACGATGGGTTCCAACAAGGCCAGGACTGCCTCTGCTTTGCCTCTTTGCCTTCACAGTGCCAAGTTCAGGGTCTGGCACAGAGCAGTGGCTCGATCATTCATTGTTGAATAGATAAAAGAAGGAGGCTGTGATTAAGATATTTCTTTAAATTAGGGTGGCCAGTTGTGATGTTACACGTTTAAAGGAACCCATGATTGCCTGGGAGTGGAATGTTGCCATTTGCAATACTCTGGGAGGTTTGGACCTGTTTAATATTCCAAATAAAGGATGTCAATGCCCCTGAACTTCACCTGTCAGACAGGAGTGTGTGTGCTCACCAGCAGTCAGGTTCTGCCACTGATCTGATAGCAAGGTGCTGTAAAATTGATCGCTGTAACAGCTCACTCCCGAACTAACTTCTCGGTACCTATTCATCAGAACACACATTCAAAGACAGGACTTAGTGACACATTTTAGGAGTGTGATTGTTTCTCTCACTTGTAATGCCAATGGTTATTTTTCTGTCCCTGCTGCTCCCCCAATAATGCCAAACCCACAGACAGACAGGAGCCAGCAAGACTGCAGACCTCTGATAAGAGAGAAGCCCCACTTATTTCATTAATTTATTTATTTTATTTTTCATGCCCTTCGAAATGTTATTCCTCAATATGTCCCCAGGGGATTCTGCAGTAATCCCCTTGGCCTTGGCCTCTCTTTGAAGTTGAAAATTAAAATGAGTTTTCTCCAGTTGCTTTTAAGTAATATAGTTAAATATTACAGCGTGGTTGACCCCTGCCTCCCTACATCTCCCCTCTGACGTGGTCTGGCTTGTGCTGACTGACCTGCTGATCCGGCAGACACGGTGAGCTGCAGAAGGGGGCAGCAGGAAAAGGCACGTGTTACACTTTAATGAAAAAGTAATTTCATGTTCTCCAAAGCAGGACAGGCATGGAGGCTCACATGCTGCCTCCTGTAGACGCTCGAAGGCCAAACCTGGCCAGGGTCCCTCCTCTCTGCTGCACCAGCCAGTGCAGCACACAGTGGCAGCAGAGCCTCCTTCCTGCTGCGGGTGAGGAGTCTGCACAGCTGGGTCTCTTTCCTCTCGGGGCTGGCGGAGAGTCACAGGGGGGTGCAGTTTGGCCTTTCCTCCTCCTCTGGCTGTGAGCTGGAACTGTGTCAGCATCTCCATCACGTGTAGCCCCAACACTGTTCAATGGGGAGGGAGCACAGTCCATTTCCCATTCTTCCATGTCGCCAGCCAGGTGCAAATGCAAAAGGGGCACTCATTCCCCCATTTGGCTGTGGGAGGCCTCTGCTGGTGGAGCAAGTTCAAGTTACATTCAAATAAAGTGCCTGGCAGTGTTTCTTGCTCTGTCCATTCAAGCTCTGGGGAGACAGAAAAGGCTGGAGTGGGTGCTTTGTCTTCCTGGCTTTGGAGAATGACAGCTGCTGCAGGAAGTCACTGTGCTCTCTAATGGCCATTTTGCTCCGGGGTGCTCTTCACTGCCCCCCACTTAATATTTCACAGAGACTCTCCCAGTTATTCTCCCAGCTCTTTACTCTTTGACCCTCCTTTCTTTCCCCTCTATACACCAAACGAGACCAGCCTGGGCTTAGATGGGGTTCCCTGGAAACAGACTCGGAGATGGAGAGCTGCATGCAATCAGGTTACAAGGGCGTTCCCCAGGGAGCAGGAGAAGAACGTGAGGAAGGCAGACTGAGCAAGTGAAGAAGCTGACCTCGCATGGGGTTGCAACCCAGAGGCCTTATAAGGCCGATTCTGCAGGGAGCTCTGGAGCTAGGCAGCCCTCCAGCTGTGTCACAAATGGAAGCTGGGGGCCAGGCTGTTTCCCTGAATCAGCCAGTCACTGGCCACAGGCCATCCCTTTGGAAGAGGCTTATTTTTGGACAAGCTGTTCCCTGTAGTGGGGGGCAGGGGGACCGCTGGGGATGGGTGTAGCTGTGAGGTTCCCAGCAAGTGGGGAGGGACCCTGTGCCAGCTACCTGGCTGAATGTGCTCTTCAGACATGTGTCTTTCTTCCTCACAGACTAATCTGGATATTTGTCTTCTCTTAAAATCAGAAGAGCTAGTGGATTAGTCAGAGTCCAGTCAGCTCAATAAAACCCACACAGCATGTTTCAACAGAGAGGTTTAGTGCAGGGGATTCATGAAACAAGTGTTAGGGAGGCTGTGGAGTAACAAAGAGGGACCCCAAGGTAGCCCACGTATGGTGACTGCAGGAAGGGGCCACACTACTAGGGTTGGGGATAACCCTGTTTATCAAAACCCAGAGCCTCAAAGAAGGAGCTGTGGGCTGCGGCCTCTGAGAAGGATCAGCTACCTGGCAGCTACTGGGAATTTTGTGGGGGCCCAGTCAGGCTGTGGGACATGGAGCGGGCAGGGAAGCTGGAACCTGGAATCACCTGTTGCTGCTGGGGTGAAGGTAATTGCTGAGGCAAGGCTGGTGGTTCCACTAAATGAATAGGAGAGAGCAAGTCCCTTCTGCCCATTTCCTGCCATCTTAGCTGCCTCTAGTGCCCCCTACTGGCAGGACCTAACAGGAGGGTGGTTGACAAAAGAGAAAGGCCCCAGCATCACTCAGCAGAATACAGAAGAGTGGACAACAGCTGAATACCAGCACATCTGGCACCCTGCAGCCGTGGTCCTGAGGGTAACAACCCAGAAGCTGTTCCTTGGCTGACTTTCTAAAAAAGACAGGTGCTGTCTGGTTCACTTGATTCTGCCTGGCCACCGTCTCACACATGCACCTTCCAGCTAGGCCTGCAGGCATTTGTTTGCTATTAAAAAAAAATTTCAAGGAAAACCTTGTTTCCCCGAAAAGGATCCAAATTCCTTTTTGAGAAGGGCTCCAGGAGTGAGTATGAGCATGACTCACAGCCAGTACCACTTCACGATGTTCTTTCTCCTGGGGCTAAATTTCTCCTCCCCTGTCTCCTCACCCAATCCACATGCACCCACGCTTAGCCCTTCTTGCTGAGAGGAGTTTGGGGCCGCACCTTCCTGACCCATCTGGAACTTAGTGACCCCGCTCAGCGCCAGGTTTTCAGCCTGTCACTCATGCTCCTGTTTTGTTTTCTCCTCATTATCGTTCCCCTTCGGGGAGGGGCTGCGAAGAAGGCCAGGCCATTTTCCAATGCATGAATCCAAATTCCCTTGAGACAGACCAACCCCAACCCCCAGCCCCCGCCAGGTTGAACTGTTTCCCCTGGGTATGGATTTGTTTTTGGAGAATTGATGTAATCAGGAGTTGGCAGAAGTATCTTTTTTTTTTTTTGTCTTTTTCTGGTTTTCTAAGAAAGGCTATGAACATTTTAGAAAATTAGTAGATAGCGCTGATGCCAATACTCACTTTGGAAATTGCAATGTTGGGGCCCAGACCACAGAAACATGGGGTATAGGTCTTCCGTGCCTTCCAAATCCCAGAGCCTGGAGAGGACTCATTCATTCAGCAGAAAGGGCTCATGGGGCATCAGGCCGGGGGAGCACAGTGTGATTGGAGGGGCCTGGGTCTGTGTGCCTCTCGCTGTTTGGAGACCATGGGCAGGATCCTGCAGCCCAAGGGCTCCGTGTCCTGACCATGACCTAAGGGGGCTGGATTCTGTGATCTCCCTTGTTTCCCTATAATTTTAAGCTACTCAAATTCGAAGTTTCCTGTCTCTTCTTACCACTCACATAGAACCCCCTGCAGATGAGCAGATTCCTTCTACCAACAGCCCTCCAAGCATCTTTACTTGGTCATCGCTGAATGTGAATTTTCACACCTACCTCCCCTAGCTGGCCTTGCTCTGCCAAAGCAAGGACACATGATAGCCCATTTCTGTGCTTTATGTCAAGCACAGAACTAAGCTATGTGGCATGTCACTTCTCTTCCCCTAAGAAGGGACCATCATCCACAATGATTTATCTGGCGCCTATTCTGTGCATGGCTGCAGGTAGGTGTTATGTCTAAACCTCTGAGGCTGTTCTCATTTTCAGGTAGAAAACTGAGGCCCAGGGTGGTCAGATGGAGAGGAAGGGCCCAACCCAAGCTTGGAATCCAGAGCACATAAGAAAATTATGTTTAAAAGTCTTTCCTTTGTTATGATTATGTTAAGGAGACTCTGGGATTAATACATATTCAATTTTATTTTTATTTGTTTTGTATTTATATTTTGGTTTTAATATTTTATATTATTTTGGTATTATTTGGTGTTATTATTATTATTTGGTAATATTTTATATTTTGGTATTTATATTTTATATCTTTAATACCTGCTCCTCCCCACTTTTCCCCCTTCTCTGTTAATGAAAAGCAAATCTCTGACTTCAGCAGACAAGTGAAATGAGGTAGAAGTTACCACTGCTTTTTGTTCACTGTATCCATTTTCTTACTTACCTGCTATCTGTGGCAAGTGATACTGATTTTCCATTTACGTTTAGAGACATGAAGTTTCCTTTTGAAATAAACTTAAGTTTTTTTAAAAAGCATCAGGTTAAAAAAGAAAATTCAGCACCTCACAGGTGAGGTGGTACTTGGGTGCAACAAACATCATGAGGGCATGACCTTGGGTAATGTTTCTGACTATCTCTGTGCCTCAGTTTCCCTGGGATAAGGATAGTACCTACCTCCAAAAGTGGCTGTGAGGGTCAAACACAGGCCAGGGTTAGCCTATGTCAAGGGCAGAAAACCTGAAGCCGGAAGCACTGCATAAGTAAGTGCTAGACGGTGTTGTTGCCGTGCAAATGTGAGACATTGAGAGAGGGTTTTCACGGTTCCCAAGTGTCTCCTGAGGAAAGGCAGGCTGCTACTGCAGTGACGACCAGGGGCCTCGAACCTTTTATACATAGCCACTTATTAGTAAAAGCTATCCCTGCTTTCAGACTGTTCTGTAAAATTGAAGAGTTTGGGGGAATTTTTACTGTAATTTATGATTATTAGCATGCAGTTTTTCTTTTTCAGTTTTCAAATTGGGTTTATTACTATGAGGAACAGATGGCCTTTGAAGTATTTTATTTTTAACCTGCTTTCCTGCCACCTCCCCTCCCCCATGCCCACAGGAAACAGAACAGTAGCCACATTGTGCAGACTGTTTCAATAATCATTGACCCCAGTACAAAGCTTGGTAGGAAAGTCCAGAGACTTTTAGAGCACATATTTTACTCAGGTGGGGCATAATTATGATGAAGTAAAACTTCAGTGTCGTCTCCTAAAACACCCAAGTGTCCGAACATAGGAGGTGGAAACTATGGGCACAGGTGAAGTTTGTAGACAGAGCTGGTGGAGCACGTTTTTGTGTTATCACGAAGTTTCAGCAGTAGCTGCAACAACCTGCCACGGAATTTTGGAGGCTGAGGCTGGTATGGAGTGTGATCAAGGTAGACGGAGCTGAAGCTTACCTGGGCTCTCAGATGGGCGATATTTGGTAGTCAAAGCAGCAAGTAAGTCCTCAGCACCTTTAAAAAGATTCTAAGAGGACACAAAAGGAAAAGTATCAGAGACAGGCGGCTATTATTTCTATTAGGGAAAATTAGAAACGGTTACTGGGGACAATGCGGTGTCCCGCCCAGCAGCACTGGTATCACCAGGGAGCACACCCTCTACCCCGCAACTGCTGAGTCAGAGACTCTGGGGGAGGGGGGGCCACAACCTGTGTTTGAACAAGCCGTGCAGGTGACCCTGATGCACACTACAAAGTCACAGAATCACTTCTTTAGAGGAAAGGCAGTTTCCATGTCATACATTGCATTTATCTAAACATGACTCTGCCATAGGCTGACCACAGACATAAACAAACACAGAATGAGCATTTGCTCCTGTTTTTCTTCTTCCCTTCGCATCCTGAAGAAAGTAAGTAAGTAGTCTTCTAGGCTGAAGAGAGACAGTTTTGCCACATTGACTCAGTTCCCTAGGGACGCCACTGTGTTCTGGTGCCCAGGGCTCGACTCACAAAGAGCAAAGAAGAAAAACATTCTGATTCTTCTTTTAGCAGCTCGATGCACAGCAATTCAAGGGGTAGGACTGAATAGAAGAAGATTCCCTCTAGAAAGTCTTGTGATTCTACCATGGTCCATGATGTGATCCCAGACAACTCAGAGCTGGGCCCTGAGACGTGAAAGGGAAGCCACACAGGAGAGGAGCCCCCCGCTGTGGGGAGGGTGTAGCAGAGGCCAGGGCTGGGCACCACTTGGTGTAGTAATGGTTCTCGACCTTCATGGCTCTGCAACCCATTCGCTGGAGGAAACTCTCTCTGTCTCTTCCCACCCATGGGTCTCAGTAAAAGAAGAGAACAGACATCATGGTGACGATAGCCTAATCCCACAGAGGCCAGGGAGCCTGCCTTTCTTCTTCACCATTGCATTTCCAAGGCCTGGAATACTGCCTGCTACATAGGTGACAGATATTTAGGAAAAAATCAGTGAGGCTTGTGGGAGAGTTTGTTATAAAGGAGGGAGGTGGGGCAGGAAAGAGACAGAGGCTGACAGTCCTTGCAGAGCACCTTGGCCCACCCAGGAAATCAGGATAAGTGTGAACACCCAAAAGGAAGGAACAGTCATGAAAACTGGAGATAGTCAGGGGTCAAGAGTTGGGCAGGACTGACCTAAATGGGATCCAGGGAAGGAAATGGGGTGAAGATAGCCCTGGTATCCATAAATTGCCTGGTGAAGAGTAGATTTGTTTGGGTTAAAGTTGGGCTAACTAATATTCAGCAAGTATGGAGTCCCTGTTGTGAGCCAGGTATGATTCTAAGTGGCACTTGTGAGGCAGGAACACAACAGACAAAAACCCCTGCAATCATGGAGCAGATAGCAACGGGCTCCACAGGGAATGTTAATACTATTCTACCTAATGATTTCACAGCAGCAACGACTGCTTACCGTGCCAGGCATTGTCACCATTAGCTCACATAGACCTCACATCCATGAAGAAACAGTTCCTCTGCATAGGCTGACTCTCACCTTTCCAAGGATTGCCTTTCTTTAGGACATCACTTTGGGGGGCACAAGCCTTAGGAGTGAATGAGGACGGAACTTACGGCCTGTGACGCTACATTTTGCTTGGCTGCTAACATGCAGGTGAGTCACCTCACCATTTACCACCGTTACCAAAAGGCTGAATAACATGATCGCATTTAATGAATAATATGTTATGGGAGAAGCTCCCAGAAACTCGGTTCCTCTCGCCAACACAGTGAAGAATTACAGATCAATAAGGCTACTGGAGTGCAAGCAAAGCTTACTGAGGCTAAGTTCTAACAGGAAAGCAAAAGTAAGGTGGCTACAACAAAGGTGGCGCGAGCAGGGTGGCCAGAGGCTGGCTGACCAGGGCTCCCCACCTCCCAGTGTGGCAACATGAGTTAAGAGGGCCAGGAGCCAAGAGACAGAGTCCTTTGCTCTGAGGACTTACATAGTTGGCAGGATGGGGGTGAGGGAGTTACATACTGATTGACAGGTAAGGGTGGTGCTGCTTCCCCCTAGGGAGACGTGACTACCCAAACATAGGTATATGTGGGGTCTGTTAGCTCGAATCCTCATCTTGCTGCAGACTCCCTTTGTTCATTTTCCACATGTGACGGGAGGCAGGCAATTAACCAAAGTTGTCCTAGGGGCTTTTTCTTTTGGGGACTGTAGACCCTCCTCTTTCCAGGCCTTGGGAGGAATACACTTCTGAAGGTTTTCCTTGTCCCAGCTGGTGGAGATGATACACACACGTTCAAGGGATTCCCCCAAACCCCACAAACTAGGATAGTTTTACACATGTTGTTCGGAGCGCCTGGAAGTCTTATCAAAGATAAGGGGTCAGGACTGGGCGAGCCATGTCTTCCTTTGCTTTTGGCCTCCTGTATTAAGTTCCATGTCGGATTATATTGGTGAGGGCCGTGCCTTTATTTCCCCTCTGGTTGTTCATAACAATAGGAGGGTTTGGTGGTGTGGTTTTATATGAGTAAGTAAAGGAAATGGTTTTAAAAGAATAAACATCAAATAATTTATCTCATGACACGTCAGAAAAATATTAATAATAAATGATTCTATACATTCTCTTAATAATGACTTCATAAAAATATATCCAGTTGACACGAGTTAGTTTAAAAATTCCAGCCAGATGGTGATTCCTTTAAAAAAAAAAATCCTTACCTGTTAAACATACATACATGCTCTTGAGTAAAATTTTCCATAATAAAAATTAAACACACAAACACACACAGTCCAACCAAAAGTGCCTGCAGGAAAATCCTATTCCTGAATATCAAATAAGTTATTTGGCATTTTCAGTTTCATCAGGGGATTCACATGTTTATCTCACACTGGTACAGACAGAGTTGGCTTGTGATGGGAAGCGCCTATACTGTCGCAGGCGAGAGGGACGCAGCAGTAAGCGGGAGACAGGCAGCTCCCACCGGGCGGGAAGACGGATCCCACACGCACAAATCTCAAGCGTTTTCCGATCCGGTCTCGGTCTCGGACTGGCATCAGGTCAGGAGACAGCGACAGGCTCTCGGAGGAAAGGAGACTTTGAGCCCAGCAGATGTTCCGCACCTGCCAGGCAGAGCGAGGACGGCGGCCGGGAGGAAGTGAACACTTCCATAGAGAGCGGGGTGAGGAGCCAGCGCCGGTCCGGTTCCTGGCTGTGCAGACCCCTCCTGACGGCTCCTTTGTTGTTTCCTGGGCTCCCTCACTGGACGGCAAGAACATCTGGAGCCCAGGGACCAAATCTCACTGGTCTGTTTATCTCTGGCATTCATTACAACATCTGACACATCTCTGCTGAAAGAATAAATAAGAGCATTCAGGATGTGAGCAAGGCATATTATAGCCTGTATGTCCTAATCACACCAGAACATAAAGCCACTCTGGCCCACCGTTGTCCCAGCCCTGACCCTGCTTCCAGCAGGAGGTCTGGCCCTTTGCCATGCACACCTTTCTGTGTACTTGTGGGGCTGCCCCTGGTGAATGCTGCTGTGAGAGAGACTGAAACATGGTGACCAAGGGCCCAGCTTCAGCAGCCAAGTTGCTTAGGTTCAATTCCTGGCACCGCCAATTACTAGTTGTCTGAGATTGACAACTTATTTAACTTCTCCATGCCTCACTTTCCCCACTTGTATAATGGAATAGTAGGAGTGCATCGGTGATTAGAAACTCTGAGCATGTTAATAAAAACAAAGTGCTTAGCACAGTCTCTGAGGTATAGCAGGTGTTACGTAAAGGACTGATACTCTCTTCTGCAAATCTGCCCCGGGCTGTCCCTTGTCTTCTCAGCAGCCCTGGACTGCTCTTCTCTTCTGAAGGCCACCACCGTCCATGCCAGATCATCTTCCTTCACCTTGTTGCTGCTATCTCTTCCACCCCGTCTCACCCCTGTGACTCCCCAGAGCCCAGAGGAACCAAGCCACACCATTGCCTTTGTTGGCATGGTCAGGAGAGAATGCAAAGGAGCCTCCCCTCTCTGGCACGGCACCTGCCCACTTTAGGGTGGATTCCCGAATGGGCTCATGGCTTGCTCCTGGCCTATCGTGGGAGTTCATTGAGAACTCCACAGGCTCCTCATCAGCCACCCCATGCTCCTCCTCACCCAGGTTTCCAAAAGTCTTAGGGTCCAGTCTCACCCTAGGGTCACGTGGAGCCAGAAGAGCTTGGGCTTCCCAGAGGCCCAGGTGCTATTCCAGAATTCAGGGTTCCCTCTTCTATCAAGGACTATGTTCACTGTGTTACAGTTTAGGAAAAACTTTAGCATCCCTCTGGAAACTTCCCTCTGTTTATAACATTGTTTCTATGGGAGAAGTGTTCCAAGTGACAACTGGTTTGAAACAATCCTTAGAACACAACCTTTTCATTGGCAGAGGACTGTTGATAAGTGTTTCTTCACATGCAGAGCTAAGGTTTAAGTGTGTGTGTGTGTGTGTGTATTTTAATGCATCTAGTATGAACAAATAGAATAAAGAAAAAGCAGGTGTTGCTTTGTGGATTTTTTGGTGAGTTTGTGAAACTGAATGATTTTTAAAGAAACAATGTGCATTTCGAAAGGTAACATTTATTGAGTATTTTCTGTCTGCTGGCCCCTGAGTTAAAGGCTGTTCTTGTGTAATCTCATTTAATCCTCACACCCACCCACCCTCTAAAATGGTATGATGAAGAATCTGACTCCAGTTTCAATGCTTAGCTGCTCACAGCTTTCAAGTTCCACCGGGCCCCTTGTCCTACCCTTCCTCTTGGCAAGCCCTCTTTCCATGGTGAGAGGACACTCAAGCTCTGTAAACCCCAGCTGCAAGGAGGGGCCCCCACCCCGACCCTACCTGCTCACTGCTGTAAGCCCCAAAGCCAGGATCGGTGTCCTTTCCCTGCCCCCCTAAATTCTTGAATCTGTTTTCACCTTACTCTCCCCCAAAAGCCTCATTATGTGAGAAACTTCTTCAGACCCTCTTGCTTTCTGTGTGGCATCATCGGTCTCAACATCCCACCCAGGTTTTGGGAAGGGGGTGCATCGCATCTCTGTGATGAGAGCAACAAGTGGGCATGGCATTCTCTATTTTACAGATGAGGAAACTGAGGCTCACAGAGATGAAGTTGCTTGCACAAGGCCACCGAGCCAGATAATAATATCACCTTAACCATCTGCTTTCTCCATGGCAGGTCACCTGAGGTTTACCTTCTACAAATTAGTGAATAAAGTTGCATTGGGGGCTTATATTTTGTGCTAACATTTAACACAGAGGAACACCTGCCTTGTTATAAGCCCTTTCCACACATTAATTCATGGTATCTTCTTAAAGACTCTATGAGCTAAATATGACTGTCACTCCCATTTTTATAGATGAGGAAACTGAATAACAGCAAACTTCAATAACTTATACAGGGTCAACCAACTACAAAAAAAAGCGATGGTGCTCGGATTTGAACACAGGAAGTCTGGCTCAGAACCCACACACTTAGAGGGCTACTAGCCCTCTTGCATGGTGTGTAAATAAAGAAGCTAATAATTAACCCAGTTTGCAGGAATTGTGTGCTTGACACTGCTTAAGTGGACAGCATGTGTTTAAAGAAAGCCTCGTACTAATGACATAGTCACCGGTTTCATTATATTATCCATACACACTTCACTCAATACCATAAGCATCTGGAAGGAAAAGCCAATAATGTGTTGTCTTGGATGTCCCTCTCCCCTCCCTCCAATAACTAGGAGATAGATTTTTAGATTAAGGGGGCCTGACGAAGGCCATTTGAGTAGTTTAAAATCAGTGGGTGTCGCAGAAGGAATCTCTGCAGTGTCACCTTTGCCCTAGATACCACACTATGTACACATCCTGGCAGATAGGCCTGGCCTCTCGAGCAATCGCCATGGAAACGCTCCAGAATTCTTATTCTCCCTCTGTACCATCTGTCACACTAAAGGGATGACAAGGAAAACCTTGTCTCTAATTTCTCATAGGAAAGTACCCCAAATTCTCCAGGGAAGAATATTTTTAAAAACCATCTGTTTTCCCTTTCAGCTTTCCAGCAACTTCTTACAGCTAATAAATAAAGCCGTATGAAAATTTTCATGGCTGCTTCACCATAACTGCTATTGGCTCTAGAAACTCAGTTATTTGGAAGGTTAGGATTAAACAAAAATTATGAATCAAATAAAATCAGCGTGAATTAGAACACTAACAACTGGAACAAGTGGTAAAACTAGTCTAGTATTTGCTCCCTGGAAGCAAGGTAGCTGATTTTACATTCTGGCCCTGACTTTGTCTCCCTCAGAAGCCTGGAGGGAATAGACTTCAGTTCTGCACATGAACAAAGTGAACTGAAGAATGGCCGCCATGCAGAGCTGTCTGAAGGGGAAGGAGCCTGTGAAGGGCTTTGAAGAATAAAGCTTTATGGAATCGACTACCAAACAAGGTCCGTCTTCTGAAGAGACAGAGCAAAACGAGGGGGTGAAGTGTTTGAGTTGGAAGGCACTTACTTCAGTGACTTTCAGTGTGTGCTCCGGGAACCCCTGGGCTCCCTCCAATTTCCCTCCGGGGCTGCCAGAGGGCAGAGGGAAGTGTGGCCACCTCTGGTCTCACTGGCCCAGCTTCTGCAGAGCGCCTCTACGTTTATTCAATCCTCCGAGGATTCTCCTTAAATTGATTTTAATAAAGGACTCCATGGCCTGAAAATGGTTTGTGAAACCCCTGATATAATCTAGCTCCCTCTTTTTATAGGAAAAAGAAGGTTAAGTGATTTGCTAAGGCCTCAGCGGTAGCGCTGGGCCCAGAGGGGTCCCTGACTCCCCAGTCCACTCTCCTCTCAGTGGTTTTGGGGACGCCAGTGAAACGCTGGTGCGTACCAGCCATTCCAAGACGGAGCTCTGAGCCATTTTCCCATCCCCCGTCCTGAACTCCACGTCCTGTCTACTGACCTCTTCTCTGATCTTATTTTCATCTGGTCATTTGGTTTGCTGCCTAGCATGGTTCTTTGCGACAGCAACCTATTTGCTCTGCAGGGAGTTAACTAAACATTCCCAGTGCACGGTGTCCGGGGAGAGAGAATGCCTGCGGAGGCACATCGCCGAGATGCTGGGCCGTGGTGTCTCCACTAAACGGTGCTACGTGTGGTCTACTTCAAAGGAAACAGTAATTTTATTCATGGAGTGGCAAAATCATTAACTTCTTTCTTTGACATAAATTAAATAACAAAAACGATTACTTTTCATGAAGGCCTCCCAGGAGAAAAGTAACATTAAAGAGCAGAAAATCCATGTTATCTGTTAAATGGAACAGTTTCCAGGTCACAGCACTGGTGCAGGAGGGACCACGGAGAGCACCCGCGTCTCCGACAGCAGTCGTCACATCGCCTTGGATACTGCCACCGTTGCCTTTGCTCTCGCTGTGGGCCCCGTGACGGTGGTAAGCTCTGTGAGTATTATCACCTGATCTCCTCAAACACTGTGGGTTCCCATATTCTCGTTCTACACATACGGAAACTGAGGTTCAGAAAACGTGAATGTCACAGCCTTGCACAACTACGGACAGCATCACTCACCTTGTTTTCTCCGTAAACAGCGCCCCCGAGAGCACAGCGCAGTAACCCTGGGTTAAATGACTCCCAGCTTCTCAAGCTGGTAACTGGAAGATTTTTTAATCATACCAGGGCTGTTGGGAGCCAAATCCCATGTTCTAGCCACTTATGCAAGCATCTGCTTCAGAAATCCATATGTGTGCTCGGGCTCTGTGAGTCTTGTGTTGAAAATATAATTATTACCGACAATGATGAATCAAGGAGGACGTTGGCTGTTCAGCACTGAACATGGCTTAAATCTAAGGCAAGTGCACAAGGAGACATTATTTATACTGGTTTTCTTTTTTTCCCAGATATTAACTAAATAGTTTTACTCTCATGGTATAATTTTGTAAATTTTTATTTTAGAAGAATTTCAAACTTACAGAAAAGCTGCTTTAAGAGTAAAGAGCTCTCAAATTATTGTTACCCGGATTCACCAATCATGAACATTTTGCTGCATTTGCCTTATTATTTCCATACTCTTTCTCTCTCTCTCTGTCCCTCCCTCCCTCTGTGTATATCAGAAATTCTTGGGAGGGCACCCAGCAATCTGTGTCTTAACATCCCTCCAGGGGAGCCGGTGGTTCCCAAGTTTGAGAACCACTGTCTCATGCAAGAACACTTGAGGGAAAATCGTTGTAAGTACTTGCTGGTTTTCTCAATAAAAAAGGAGAAGGTGGGAAAAGTTGGGGGTGTTTTTCTGGGATTGGCCATAACATAAAAGATATATTGTTAATATTTTTTTCAACCCACTGGATTGATTAAAGACAGACTTATTTATTTATTTACTTATTTTTAGAGAGGGGAAGGGAGGGAGAAAGAAAGGGACAGTAACATTAGTGTGTGGTTGCCTCTCCAGGGACCTGGCCCACAGCCCAGGCATGTGCCCTGACTGGGAATTGAACTAGTGACATTTTGGTTCGAAGGCCAGCACTCAATCACTGAGCCACACCAGTCAGGTGAATTAACTATTATAAAGGGACTCTATGGGCTAAGGAAAGTTCTAAGATTAGTGATTTAATTAAGTTTCAAATACAACTTTCCAAATTACTACCTGGAGCAGGTTCATCTCTGTGTCCTTAGTCCCTCTTAAACTACTGTTACTGCTCACACTCATACACAGAAATCTGACAGAAATACAAATATACTTGTTAGAGGGAAGTGTAATGATTGTGTAAATTCCTATGTTTACCAAAGTGACTTACTATAATTTTCAGAGGATGAGTCTGAACTGAATCTACCCTTTCTAGCGCGCAGTTTAATAGAGTTGTCAAACACTGAGGCAGCACACGATATTGCCGCCCATGGCAAAGTTCACTAGTCTCTGCAATGCCAAAATCATAGTCTCCCTTCAGATAAACGACTCGGGGTTTTACAACCTGCAAAGTGAAGATTTCCAGCTTCAAAGCATGTGTGTGTGTTTGTGCGTGTGTTTGCAAGTGGAGCCTAAGTCTTATAGTAGGTTGATACGGTTACCAGTAATTATTTATTTCTGTAGCCTGGGGCAGGACCAGCCACCATGAAAGAGGCTGCTCATGGCTGTGTATACACAGCACAGGATAAACTTCCAAAGAAAGAACATGGGAAAACATGTGTTTGGGCTGTTAAAGTCAGGGTACATTTCTGTGAAGTGGCCCTTTGGGGGAGGTCTCTTCTTGGTTAATATGACCAATTAAATTACAACAAATAGCTTAAATTTCAAAGCCTATATGATGCTCCATTTATGGCAGACAGAAATCAGTTAAAAAGAGAGGAGGGTTACAGCAGAAAAGGGAGGAGGAAGAGGAGGAGGAAGAGGAAAAGGAATCGAGGGCAGTTTTTTTTAATTGTTTTAAAATAAAATCTGTATTTGAAATTTGTGTGTGGGAAGGGGGAAGAATGTTTAATATTCATTTCCTTGGAATTACAAACTACAGAATTTTTATAATATTTTGTATGTGTACTCTAAAACTTCAAAAAGCTCCATATCGCAGCATCTCAGACAACAAAGACAGGAGAATAAATGAGCAGAGACGCAACCTAATATATTTTGGGGTTTTTACTTCACCCCTACAGGCAAGTCAATCTTTTGGAAACTGACCATTCTCAGTAATCTCCCTATACTTTTGATACTGTGTCTCTGCCTCATTTATATTTATGCGTCTTCCAGCCTCCTCCCCCACCACCCTGCCCACTTGGCTCTCTCTCTTTATGATTCACTGGGAAATTGGGCAACTCCTTTCTCCATTCTCCTTTCTCTTAACTTCAAGCCCGAGATTTAGTGTATCACATTTTTGATATGTGATCAGTGAAAATTTAACAATATAACTTTTATGACAGTGTCATCACCAGGGCTCTGAGCTTAGGATCTAGAAAACTGAATTTGAGTTTGGGTTTGGTTACCACTTGGGCTATAACCGTGGGTGAATGCTAAAGCTCATTGTCCTCACGGCACAATTATGTAATTGGAGTAGGTGAACCAGAATATACCCTGCACCACTCAACTTCTACAACTCCCCCCAGTTTTATTGAGATATAATTAGCATGCAGTACTATATCAGTTAAAGTGTATGGCATCAAAACTTGAATTACATATATTGTGAAACGATTACCACAATAAGTTTAGTTAATGTTCGTCAGTTCATATTGATAAAAAGAATGTTCTGCCCTTGTGATGAGAACTCTGAGGAGTTACCCTCTTAACAACTCTCAAATATACCACACAGCAGTGCTAACTGCAGTCATACCTTGTACATTACATCCCCAGTGTTTGTCCTGTGACTGGGAGTGTGTGCCCTCAGCCAGTCCCCCTTCTCCCTCACCTCTAGTAACACAGATCTGACGTCCTTTTCTGTGAGTGCTCTTCCTTCCTTCCTCCCTCTCCCATTCCCTCCCTTGATTCCACATGTAGAAGTGAAATTGTGTAGTGTTTATCTCTCTCTGTAGGACTTATTTCACTTAGTATAATGAACTCAAGGTCCATCAATGTTGTTGCAAGTGGCAGAATTTCCTTCTACTTTGGGGACCCCTAAAAACCGGGAATTTATTTATAAATTGCATTCTTATTCTTACATGTCTAAGCTTCAGTCACCTTCAAAGTACCCTCCCTTTGATGCAACACACTACCGAGACATTTTTTCCACTACTCAAAACAGTTTTTGAACTCATTTTGATGCGTTTTTAGTGCTTCTGCTGTCGTTTTTTTCTTTTCTTTTCTTTTTGTTTCACCTCTTCCAAATCGGCAGGACATTTAAGAACTTCTCTCATCTGGGGATACAAAACAGTCACTCTGGGTGAGATCACGTGAATAGGGAGGGTGAGGAGTGGGGGTGATGTCATTTTTGGTCAAAAACTCTTGAACTCTCAGTGCAGTGTGGCCAGGTGCGCTCTTAAGCCGCCCATCGTGAAATGGACAAACACATTAAAGAGTCTTCAAAAAACATTCACTGAAGCCAAACGCAGCCTTTCACAATGCCAGCTGAAACACTGATACAGATGGGTTCCTAGAACGCCCACCTAGTGGGGGAAGCCTGTACTACAAGGGCCTTTTCACGACTTCTTTATCCACTCATCCACTGACGGACATTTAGGTCGCTCCCCGCCGTGGCTGTTGCAGACAGTGCTGCTATGAGCATGCAGGTGCCGGTGTCTCTTTGACACACTGTTTTCGTTTCCTTCGAATGTATGCCCGGACTCGGAATCACAGGATAGGACGATAGTTCTATTTTAATTTTTTTGAGGAACCTCCATACCGTTTTCCACAGTGGCCGCACCAGTTCCTAATCCCACTGAGAGTGCACAAGGGTTCCCTCTGCTCCACATCCTCACCAGCACTTGTCAGCTCTTGTCTTTTTGACAAGAGCCATTCTTATAGCTGTGATGTTATATCTCATCGTGGTTTTGATTTGAATTTTCTCAATAGTTAGTGATGTATATAGAACAACTTTCTATATACTTGTTAACCATTTGCATATCTTCTTTGGAAAGTGTTTATTTAGGTCCTTTGCCCATTTTTATGGTGAGTTATTTTCTTCTATGGATTAGATCTAAAAGTGTTTTGGTGAAGTTTTTAAAATCTTACCTGAGTGTTCAGGCTAGGACTTCTAGCGCTACGTTGCATTGGAGTGGCGGGAGTGAGTACCCTTGTGTGTTTCTGGTCCTGTAAGAAAAGCTCTCACCTTTCACCATTGAGTCTGACAGATGACAGCTGTGGGCTGTCCCACGTGGCTTTTTTATGTTGAGGTACATTCCTTTTGTACTCATTTTGTTAAGAGTTTTTATCACGAATGAATGTCGAATTTTGTTGTGCTTTTTCTGCATCTGTTGAGATAATTGTATAATTTTTTCTTTCATTCTATTACTGTGATATGTCAAAAATTTATTGATTTTTCTATGTTGAGCCAGCTTTTCATTTCAGTGATAAATCCTACTTGATCGTGGCCAATGATCCTTTAATGCACTGCTGTATTCAGTTTTGTAGTCTTTTACTGAGAATTTTTTTACAACTCAAGTTTATACAACTTTTAAATTTTTTCAACTACAGTTTACATTCAATGTTATTCTGTATTAGTTTCAGGTGGGCACCATAGTGGTGAGAAAATCATACCTCTTACAAAGTGGTGCCCTGGTACTTCCACTACCCATCTGGCCCCACTCATAGTTGTTACAATATTAGTGACCGTGTTCCCCGTGCTGTACTTTAGATCACTGTGACTGTTCTGTGCCTACCAGTCTGTACTTCTTAATCCCTCCACCTTTTGCATTCAACCACCCCCGAAACTCCCTTCTCCCTGGCAACCATCAGTCTGTTCTCTATGCATCTGTTTCTGTTTTTTTTGTTTGTTTTGTTCTTTAGACTCCATGTATAAATGAAATTGTATGGTATTTGCTTTCTCTGTATGACTTGTTTCACTTAGCATAATACCCTCTAGGTCCATCCATGCAGTCACAAAAGTTAAGATTTCATTATTTTTTATGGCCAAGTAGTATTTATTGTATATATGTACCACAGCTTTTTTTTTATCCACTAATCTGTTGGGGGGCACTTGTAAATCTTTCATATCTCAGCTATGGCAGGTAAATAATGCTGTGTAAACATGGGGGTGCATAAATTCCTTCAAATTAGTGCTTTGGATATCTTCAGATATGCATCCAGATATGATTACTGGGTCATAAAGAAATTCTACTTTAAATTTCTGAGGAAACTGCATTCTGTTTTCCACAGAAGCTGCACCCATCTGCATCCCCACCAACAGTTGACCGAGGGTTCCCTTTTCTCCACATCCTCACCAATGCTTGTTGTTTGTTGACTTATTGATCACAGCCATTCTGACAGGTGTAGGGTAATATTTCATTGTGGTTTTAATTTGCATTTCCTTGATGATTAGTGATGTTGAGCATCTTTTCATACGTCTATTGTCCACCTGTATGTCCTCTTTGGAGAAGTGTTTATTCATGTCCTTTACCCATTTTTTAATTGGGTTGTTTGTTTTTATGGTGTGGAGTTGTTTGAATTTTTTATTAATCTATGACAAAGGAAGTAAGAACATACAATGAAGTAGAGACACTATGCAATAAATGATGTTGGGAAAATTGGACAGATACATGCAAAAAATGAAAGTAGACCACCTTCTCACACCGTACACAAGAATAAGCTCAAAATGAATCACACACTTAAGTGTGAGACCTGAAATCGTGAAACTCCTGGAAGAAAACATACACAGTGAAATCTCTCACATTTCTCTTAGAAATATTTTTTCTGACATCTCCTCAGGCAAAGAAAACAAAAGAAAAAATAAACAAATGGAATTACATCAAGTTAGGAAGTCATTGCACAGCTAGGGAAACCATCAACAAAATGAAAAGACAACCCACTGAATGGGAGAATATATTCACCAGCGACACATCTGATAAGGGGCTAATATCTGAAATTTATTGAGAATTTTTACATCTGTATTTTTCATGGGCATTGGCCTGCAGATTTTTTCTTGTAGAGTCCTTTGCTGGTTTTGGTATGTGAGTAATAATGGCCTCATAAAAATGACTTTGGAAATATTCCCTCCTCTTTGATTTTTTTGGAAGAGTTTGAAAAGAATTGGCATTAATTCTTTAAATATTTGGTAAAATTTATCAGTAAAGTCCTCTAGTCCTGGGTTTTTTTTGCATTGGGAGGTTGTTGATTACTGATTCAATCTCCTTTCTAGTAATCGATCTGTTCAGATTTTTTTCTTCCTTTTGGTCTTAGTAGTTTCTTTGTTTATATGATACCTTTTTAACTATTCCCAAGAGCTGCAAATATAAGTTAAAAAAAACTTAAGTAAAGAGTAATTGAAAAGAAAACCAACATTTTTGAAGCACAATGTACAAGAAGCTGTGCTGAGTATATATCCATAGACCATCTAATGTAATCTCTGTAACAATTGTGCAAGATGTTTGGTTTTATTTTTATAGTTAGAAAATTGAATTTCAGAGGAGGTAAATAATTTTATAAGATTACATGGTTTTATAAGTGCCAAATCTGTCATTTGAACTTTTAGATTAAAAGATTGATTCTATATTTATAATTTATTAACATAATAGGATTTCCACAAATTACCATGTATGATCTTTCTATGAGTATATATTTCTATGTACATATATCCATGAAGGACAGTTTAGAAAGGAGAGTCAGCCGTCTCAACCATTTTAGAGAGTGAGGAACTTAACACAGAAAAATAAGTGACTTGCCCTAGGATTAATTTTCTGGGTCACAGAATTGAGAAGAAAGAGTTTTTTTTCACAAGGTTCTTCTGGGGTTTCACCAGAAGTCAAGGATGCTACTCTGGGCATTGTGAAAACTGCATAGCCATAAGTGGTCTTCTAGGGAGAACGGCAAAATGTACACCTGAATTAAGCTTTTAAAAACTCAAGTAGTTGTTTGATAAGTCGCAAAGGCTCTGTTTACTGTCATATGAGAAGTACCCCTCAAAGGATGTGTGGATGACATTACCTGCCTGAGATCCCTAAGAGCCAGGCACGCATACCGGGCTGCGCAGTGTGGAGCATTTACTGTAATTTCTAAGCAGTGCATGGCAAAGCTGATTGCTGCTTCATGAAAATGGGTCATATAAAGGTGGAAATCTTTTTCCTGAGATCAGCAAAGAAAATTGTGCAAATCCCATCTGTCAACAAGTGCCATTAAAAAATGACAGTGTCAAAGGAGATACTTCTAATGGAAGCATAGCAGCCAATAAAAACTTAGCTGCCATTTTCCCCTAGAGCCCTGGTCTCTGCAGGGCACGGGGTGAGGTGGGGTGGGGTGGGGCGGGGCGGGGCGGGGGGAGGGGCTTCCCAGCTGGTTAAGCAAACAAGCTTCCACAGCCCAGTCAAAAAGTCAGCGTCTGTACCCACAGGCAAGATTCGCCCTGGATAAAATGCCCAGGTGCAATGACTCACAGACATTTTGATTACTGAATTATTACTGTTTCCAGAAATTTAAAAAATAAGGGCTGTTAATGCTACTAACTTTAAGGTTCTGTAGCAAATTTGGGACATTTTGGACTTTCTTTTACAACCGTTCTCATCAAGGTTGATTCTATGCTGATTCCGTCCCCAGCTGTCTAGAGACAGTCTGCGTTCCACCACAAAGAAGCATCAAATAAACACATTTTCAACATCAATGTTAAGTTTAGGTCCCCTGGGTTCTTGGTTTGGGCAGAAGCAGAAGGCAGAAAGTAGACTCTCTAGGGAAGCTTTGTAAAATTATGTTTTGAAATTATTTTTTTCTAATTGTGTTTTCACACGTACAGTTGCGCAAAATGTCTGGGTCCCTTGCAGAAAGAACCATCACTCATCAGCCTTAGAGAAAGACCCAAAATGCTTTTTCAATTTTTGTCTTTATGTCTTTCGTTCATCCATTTATTTAATGACTCATTGACCACATAACACAATGGATACTGTTAGGTACAAAATGACATAATTTTTGTTCTCAGAAAGTACAAATTTGGCTGGGAAAGGAGGGTAGTTAAATAAATAATTACTAAAAGATATGAAAGAGAAACTTATTTTAGGAAAAAAATGATTCCGAGAAAATGAAGCATTGACCCAAGGGAGGAGGGACAGAGAGAGATTAGGGGGAAGTCGTGGCCGTGGGGTTGCCGGGATCAGCCAAGCAGAGATGGGGAAGAGGAGGAGGGAGCAGAGAAGATTCTCCTGGGGACTGAGATCTTGCCTAGAGCCCCTGGGTCTTCTGTTCCACACGGGCCAGAAAGAATCTATACGAAAGCAGAGGAGAGCCACAGCTAGACCTGAGAGCCCGTGAGGTGTCCAAGCTGCGGACAGAGACAGCCGGGAGGCCCGCAGTGGTTAGGAATAAAGTGGTCAGGTATAAAGTGGTTAGGAACTGAGAATGAGCTTCCAGAAATATTAGGAAGACACTAAAATGCCTTCAATTCTTTTTTTAATCTTGAGTTTTAATGATGACCTGGAATGGGAGTACTAGTTTTTGTCCTTGAATAACAGCAGGTGGTAGATGGAGCACTGTGTGTGGATCTCGAGACCGCCTGTAGCCTTGCCACATGCTGGTCGTATGACCTCAGCTCCGTCACTTCCTCTCCCCAGCTCCCGGTTTCTTCACGCCTAAAAAATAGAAGGTGGGTTATCATTTCTTTCAGTCTTACGATTAAATTTCAGACACCAACAAGACAACTTCTTCCATTTCAGTTTCACTTCTGAGCTACTTCTTGCATAGTTCACAGAGAGGGAGAGAGAGAGAGAGTTTGGATCAACTATTTTAAGATAAAGTAATTTACTTTAAGCCTTAAGTTGATAGCAGAGTTCATTTTGATAAAGTGGCATTACTAGTTTGTCACTAATACACCACTCACTGTGACCATGTTTGGATGTAACCCGTGGGACTTCTGTGTCTGAGCTGAAGTGCCTGGGCTAGGCCCTCAGCTGCTACTTAGCCAAGTGTCCCAATCCTTCATTTTCCATACTTGGCGTTCCTCCTGGCTCTGTCCTCCTTGTTTGCTCTGCTCAACCCCCTCCATTTTTAACCACGTCCCTTGGAGTCGTAAGGGGTCTGGATTCCTGCCTTGCTGAAGGTCAAGGTCTAATTCTCAGCGTGTGGGTTTGGTAGCAGATAGAACTGCAGGGGTTTGGGTAGTTAGATGGAGGGGAAAAGTTGTATGGAGAGAAATGTCCAGGTAGACTTCTCGAGGCTGACCCTAAAATCTGCAGCAGTGCGGTCTGAGGAAATAAACCGGGTATGTAAGAGTGTGAAGGGACTGAAAGTCCTCCAGCAACACCTTGGAAGTGTCTCCTCCACACTGGGCCTCAGCCAAAGGGTGTTGGTGGCACTTCCCACTGACCTGTTTCCCAGTGCTGCTGCTGCCTCTGTGGGCTTGGGAAAGCAGCAGCAAGGCAGCCGAGCGGGTGGTCCTCGGCCCCACTGTGCACTAGACTCTTCAGGGAAGCTTTGAGAAGAACTGATGCTTAGACACCCCTGTTTCCAGAGATTCTGAATTACTTGATCTGGGGGAAAAATTAAGAAATCATTTATGAGCATATTTTTTAAGCTCCCTAGGTGAATCAAATGCACAACTAAGGTTAAGAACCACTCCTCTAGGATGCTACCACTATAAATTCACTTTTCAAGCTGTCTGTGGAAGAAAGGATGGTCTTGCCCTGGCCAGGTGGCTCAGTTGGTTGGAATGTCATCCAGTACACCAAATGGTTGTGGGTTCGATCCCAAGCAGGGCACGTACAGGAGGCAACTGACATGTCTGTTTGCCTGTCTCTCTCCCCATTCCTCTCTCTCTAAAATCAAGAAACATATCCTTAGTGAGATTTAAAAAAAGAAAGAAAGGATGATCTTTATCGGAGGTTACACACTGCAGACCCATAGCTGGAGTTGTTGTTTTTTGTTTTGTTTTGTTTTGTTTTGACCAGAACAATGTTTAAAAAAAACCTAAAAAGCAAGCAAAGGCACACAAAAACCTGAATTTGAATGCCTTTTCAGGACAGCTAACACTCAGCAGGCTTTGATAAATTCCATGACGTTCACGAGCTCTGTGGGGGTTTGGTTGTGCGGCTCCTGGTCTTTGGAGACCGGTGTACAAGCAGCAGCTGTGCCCTCTCACAGTGAGGAAGAACATTGTCGGGGGCGGAGGAGGAGGAGGGGGCTGAGGACGGCCAAGGGGTGATCAGAAAGCTTCCGATAATCTACCTGAAATTACGACTCCTCCCTCCCTGGAGTTCGCACCTCCTAACCACACTCTTTTTGTAGCTAGAGTAGCACTCCAATTACGTGACCGGCTCCTGCCAAGGAGGAGGACTTTTCACAGAATGGGTCGATGTTAAGGACATTAACTGGACCACAGTGCGAGGGGGTTATGCAAGGGAGGAGCAAAGCTCTGAGCTCACTCTGCGGACGTCTCTCTTCTGACCCTTGGCTGTTTCAGTGAGTTGAGTCTGGGCAGGGTGTCCCAAGAGGTGGTTACTGCTGCCTCTGCTAGCAGCATTTGTGGGCAATGGAAAATACTCCCCGGAGTTGAGGGCAGGGGCTTGGCCCACATGCAGAAAATCAGAAGTGGACGGGCTCCAATGCCATGGCTCTCCTCCCCTCGGCACTATTTCTGAAAACGCAGAAAATCTCTGTCTAGAAAACTATTAACCCCTTTTATCACAAACTTTCAACACAAACAATGGTACTAACTATTACTAACCCATCCTTTCTACCACAGATATTTACTTTCCTTATCTCGGGACCAGAGATTCCATCACACGTGTTTCTATCTGCTGCCCCTGTTCCGACAGCATTCTCTCCAGGGGCGGGCAAAGCAGATCACAGGTGCCAGTGAATGGCTGAGCTCATGGGCTGAGCTCATTTACAGTTCCATTTTTTATTCTTACAGGTTGGGCCACACAAGTTCAAAATGCTCTTGGTGACAGCACATTACTGGTGGATAAAGCTCAGAAGTAATAATAGTGTGGATTAGCTGTACTTTTTCAAACTGCAAAAGTCAGCCCAAGTTTGTGGTCAGGACTTCTATTTCTGTTACCCTTAAAGGGTGCTAGTAGGGTCAGTTCTTGTCCTAGCCCTTTAAAAAAATGTGCACCTGTCCACAGTGAAAAGGGCCCACAGAGCAGACAGACCTTCCGATTCAGATCTGGTGGAGATGGCCTGGGTTCCCTTCTGGAGCATCAGGCCTGTGACCCCTCATTCCTCCCAAGTTCATGTGCACTGCATCCACAGCTACTGGGAACACAGTAAAGAATCAGGACGTACTGGTTTTTGTTGCTTTCTTTGTTTCTAAGACTCTAAGACACACAAGACTTTTGTAGCAAAGCTTGTACACCAGCATATTACTTGGGGTATAATTTCTACAGCTGTTTCCGCCCAGTCTCCCATGCTGGGCGACACATGAGCTCTACGCAGTCACCCCTCAGATTCACTTATGCCCACCATGGTGCCACCCAAATTGGGGTCCTTCAACAAGGACCTAAAGAAGTATCTTTATTTGAGCATAACTAGCCCACTGCAGGCACACAGAACATTTCTACTGCATAACTTTACACATTTCACTTAAAACAAATGTTAGGAAGTGGAGGGGGGTGGGGATTGTGGTTTTAATCTTTTCTGTTTCCCCAGGAGAGTGACTAGTGATGGATTTCTCTGTTTGTGAGCAGCAAGGACACAGCCATCACTGTATTTTGAGTTTGGGGGTTTTCGTAGGTCTGTCTGTTCTCTTGGTCATCCCCCATGGGGATGATTTCCTGGACTCATTGCTGCTGCTGACCCGCCTGCCCCTCACTCGGTTGCTTACATTGGCCTCTGACATTCTCCCTCCTCATTAGCCATCTGCCATCACCGTTTCCTGCTGCCCCACATGTGGACTTCCAGGGTCTCTTTTCTGTTTTGGTCATGTACTTAGTGACAGGCCCTGGGTCACGTTAGACCCCGTGCTATTCATTCTACTGCTGGGCCCATAGCCTCACTGGTCCGCTTTTCTCTCCAATCATGCCTGCCCTGTGCTGGCTACTCCGGTCCTCTAGACGCCCAGCCCTGCGGTCTCAGACACGGGCAGGTTGTGCTCTCTGCCCACCGTCCTGGGTCAGCAAAGTTAGCTCTCTAGCCGAGATGTTTCCTTGCCAAAATTCAATCCATAGAACACTAAGTAATGGGGCTGTAAATAGAAATACAGCCCCAAATAGAAATGTAAATTCTACATTTATATAGATTATACATAAACTCATATTTATATAATATAAAACAAAAAAGTATGCCTTATGTGTCTATACAGAAGGACTTTTGGGGTCTTTACTCATTTG
The DNA here is from genome assembly GCA_004024845.1 of Tonatia bakeri. NCBI lineage: Eukaryota > Metazoa > Chordata > Mammalia > Chiroptera > Phyllostomidae > Tonatia > Tonatia bakeri. Next base: position 107,333 of record PVIA01001480.1, read on the forward strand.
TTGATTCAATTATTTACCACATTTAATGAGGACTCTGGGGGACACCCTTCTCAGATCTCAACAAATCCCTCAGTCCGTGCGCCCACACCCCAGCTTTTGAACGCTTCACCACTAACTCCTCACAGCTTTGTCCTTCCAAACTTCAACCACGTAGACGGAAGTTGCTCTGCCTATTTAGAGAGCTGAAGCCCCTGGGAGCTTACGACCCACCACCCTTCAGTGGCACCTGCTATTCAATGACTAACTGTGCAGGGGAGGGGACATGCAAAATACCAGCTTCCAGCCCTGAGAAGAAATAAATTCCGAGGTGAGATTTCTGCCCTGATGCTCCCCACGGGATCTGGTGGAGACTGGGACTGTGTTTGACCTCTTGTTCTCTCTCCTGCCTCCCCACGCCCTCAGGGGCACGTCCTTAATAAATCACATGCACGTACATGTTTTGCTCAGGGTCTGCTTCGTAGAAAAGCCTGTCTAAGACAAGCCCCTCCGTGTCCCAGACACTGTGACTATGTGCTAGTGGAAGAGACCACAGTAAAGAAATTAACAAAACACTGAGGCTTTATATTGACATTAGGCATCATGGTCCTGTAATGAATATATTCCCTAGAATATATTCATCCTATGAGTCCTGAAAGGAAAGAGATGGCATGCTAAATTTGGGTACTAGTTTTATAAGAGGATTGTTTATGAAGATGTGGGTGGGTCCAAGGGGTGTCCCAAGGAATAGCAATACAACAGCCTGAGCTAGTAGCGACAGGGGGCCATCACTGCCTCCTGAGAAAAGTCCACCTGACTGAAGTGGTGGCCTTCGGTCAAAAGACAGAACCAGTCCAAGGGGACCACACCAGGAGCCCAGGGAACAGGGCACAGTATGGATCTGGATGGGTTAGCAAGCCTTCCAGCACGTACAGAGTTTTGACAATTTTGACAGCATGTAATTGTCAAAAATTACTTGACTACAGGAAAGCATTGTGCAAACCCCCTAATGCCAGCCATGGGACACTGCTGGTTTGTGGGAGGCAGTTTGGGAAACACTACAGTGGAGCACAGTTTAGAGATGATCTTTTTAAGAAACACAAGACCTCTTTACCTATGCAATTTTCCTGTTTGAAATACCATGCCCCCGCCCACACACTGTTTCTGCCTGAGTTATGGAGGTCATAAAGTCCATTCCCATGCAACAGCATCGCATTAAATATGACCACCACATCTAGCTAGCATCCACTGCCCTCATTCTGAATCACCTGCCTGCCTTCAACCTCACTGGATACTATATTCCAACTTCTCACCTTGTTATTTGTACTCTAGATTATAGACCCACCTTCCTTTTCTCACTGTGGTCTTTGTTCCCACCTTGACTCTCATTCCAGTGGTCACACTGAAGAACCCTTTTCTGTGAAACGGCAATCATGTGCAGCACCCTCCCCTCCCCACCACAAGGGGGCAGTGTTTCCAGCCCGGGTACCCGAACACAGGTCCCCACAGGGAGGCAAAAGAAGGAGAGGGGTGCTGCTTCCAAATCTCCCAGCTCACATAGTCACCTGTTTATCTTAAGAAAAATATCTTTTAACATGTCTATTCTTTTAAATATTAGCTCCTCACTGGGTTTAGATTACATAGGACTAAAAGCATACATGTATTTAAAGAGATGATGTGTTTTGCAAAGAGAGGAACAATTCAGGTATTTGGTGTCTAAATTTATTGTATTTATTGCATAGGGTGGGGTTCTAATGAGCTAGTAGCCTTGTTTCTGATTCAAAGCAGGTTGAAAGAAGGGTGGGTCAGCAGGGGTATTAGAGACAGGCAGCAAGTTGGTGAGGGAAGAGGTAAAAATGGAAACAGAAATAAGAACTCAGAAAGCATTGCAGGCCTCAGGCAGTGCGTATGCAGACCATTGGATTTGTGAAAAAAGTAGGGGAATCATACTCATATTTCAGCTGATTCTCAGTACTTTATTGCTTTTATCAGCCCAGAGCTGATCCTTACAAGGACAAACCTGAGTGTTCAAGAAAATGGTTAATGTTGATCATTGCACTCTGTCTAGGAAGGCATGGAAGAATGCAATGAATCTTTTAAAAATGTTCACCTTCCTGGTTAAATAGTAAGAGTTATCATTTTCTAAGTACAATGAACTGGGCACTGTGCTAAACACCTCACATATTCTCCTTTCATTGTCAAATAACTCTGCAAAGCATAAACTATGATTTACCCATTGTACAGGAAATGAAAGTAAGGGTGTGAGAAGTTAGCTCAGGTGCCCGCCTGCCTCGAAGTTAGCTTGTGACAGAACCACTTTCGGAATTAGGATGTCTCATCAGAGCCCAAGTCTTTAATCATTCTCTTTTGTCTTCAAAACCTGACAGATGTTTTAGTGTTCCAGGGGTTACACCATCAGCTCCCTAGAGTATTCCCTTCATCCACATACCATGTCTGATAAATGTGAAAATACTGTACTTCTTAAATTGGCTAATTCCAAGAGGATGTTCCAACATAACTGGATAAATAGAACAATAATAGAAGGTATTTAATTGGAAAGACATACAATTCAATCATCCTAAAGAAATGAGAGTGGATTCATTCTCCTTTTAAGAAATCTCTGAGGGAAAATAAATCCACAAGCTCTGGTGGAGGTGAGTTGGTATTTGTCTGTCTTGCAGGTCTATTTTATCTTTGCCTGTCACTGTACTGGCTTCTTCCCACCCCCACCCGCACCCTGCCCCACCCAGCCTCCGTCTCTGCCCTTCCCTAAAATACCGGGCTCCTCCTGCCCTCCACAAGAGGGCGCTGGGTTTCCCACGACAGGACCCAATGAATGACAAGAGACCTGACAAAACAGGACAGAACCACTAGAGGGAAGCAGTGAGATCCTTATGCCAAATTCTTTTGTGAGATTCAAACCTATTTGTAATTTCAAAGTTTCAAAGACATGCCTTTCATCTAAGATATATACTTTATCGTGCGCAGATGGAGCAGTGGAAAATGTGCTCTGGGAAACCATGGGGGCATACGTCCGCCCTGCACTGCCTTCTCATCGAGGCTGGTCTGATGGCCGCAGGTCACTCTGTGGGAAGCCCCAGGCACACAGCTTACCTAAAAGAGAAGGCGTGGCCTGTCACGCAGTCTACTCAAAACATTTGCCAGGAATTATTAAATCCATTAAAGTTTGCTCTGTTTCAAGAATGCAAATTGATTACAAACAACTGCAAAAATACTTGGTTCTTCTTATATCTTTTTTGAGGGACTTGGAGGTGTCAAGTCTGAAAAGGAGTCCACCCATTCCCCAGACGAGTCCTCTGTGCTCGGAGGAAACTGTGCCGCCTGGCAGCACCCACCGAAGGACCAGTGGAAGACAGACTGCAGAACGCTCCCTCAGGGAGTGCACCGACAAGAGCGCTGTGGTTATTAGCATAGTGGCAATAATGTTACTCCGGGGTTCATTTTTCAAGTACCCTCTTTTGTACATGTGGCTACAAACACATCATTTGAATGAACGCACTAAAGTTTTTATACAAATAGCAGTGGGGAACTGACGCATGTTCAAGATGTTCTGCAGCATGGAAGAATAAACAGCCATTTAAAGTGATGCCAAGGAGTATTTTTAATGTGGGAAGATAGTCACAATATATTCAGTTTTCTAAATAGGTTCTAAAACTCTATGAGCCCATTTGTGTAATATTTATTTATATGTATACATTGAAAGAAGACCGAATGATAGATTGATTATCTCTGGATGGTGGAATCACACTTTTATTTTTTCCTTTTTGCTACCCAACCATGTATTATATGTGTACATTTTTAAAAGTTTACCAGACTGTGTACTTTATATCTTTTACATTTAAGGGTGTGTTTAGGCAGTGCCGTCTGATCATTTCACACAGGGTGTTCTTGTGATCACACACTTTTCACCCACCCGCTACTCTAGAGCCATGGGGCTGACCCAAGAGCGGCACAGGCAGAAGGGCTGCTCTCACAGAGTGTTCTCTCTTGCTTCCAGAATGCAAGGTTGTGTCTCCACTGTCCCTGCTCGAGAAGCTCTGGCTCCCAGCCCCAACCCAGTCACCTTCCCTGTCCCTTCCTGTTCTGCTTCCCAAGCTCTAGTCTTAGGCTAGAACTTTTCCTCTTTTTCACCACCCCCTGCACATTGGCGGGAGCGGGAGGCCTTTGCTCGGTGAACCCCACCACCTCATATACCTCAACTGTCCAAATCTTGTCTACACCTCAAGGGCCAGGTCAAATGCCTCTTCACTCTGAGCCTTTCCCACAGTCTCCCACCCCCACCTCAGCTGTGAGCTCTCTCTCCAGTGCTTCAGGGAGGGAGTCACAGAGTGTGCAGTGAGCCAGTTGTCCCTGCTTTTCCCAGGGTGCCCCTGAGTCCTTCCCACGAGTGATCACATCTGTAAACAACCAGCAACCCCTGCCCTCAGCCCACTGGTACAAGTGGGTGTTAACAAGGTCAAGGGATGCACTTTGGCCAAAAGGACACACAACAAACAAGAATGGGTCTTTCATCAATGCATTCCATTGTGATTCTGAGATTTTTTAGGAGCAAGAATTTCCAAAGGATATCAGAGCACACCTCTCCCTCTAGAATCATTGAAAAGGCTTTTCTAGAAGTGGCTCTTGGCTGCAGCAGCCTCTTCTAGTGCAGGACAGCAGGAAGATGGTTTGGGCACCATCACGCACGGGACCACGAGGAGCAGCCCCAGGCTGAATCCCCCCGAAGAAACAGGCCTGGCCTCAGGCACACCTGCCCGCCCGCCCCACCTCTGTGCTGCCCTGGCTGATGGACGTGGGGCAATTGGGACACGGCTCCTGCTAGGTCCCTGCACCCTCCCCACTCAGCTGCTGTGCCCCTGAGGGCTCTCCCATCCCTGTTTTCTGGCTCTGTCCCACAGCCCACCAGTGAAACTTCCATTTTTCTCATTTTCCAAACCCCTCCCAGCCCACATCTCCTTGGCCTTCTCACAGCCGGGCAGTGGGGTCTCACTGAGACATAAACAAAGAGTGGGGTACTCACCAGCACTCCTGGGTAGAAGAAAGGCAGGTCCCGATCCACCTGCGCTTAGCTACCTGTGGCCCCTCAAACATCCCCCGTGCTTTTCCTCTCTTTACCCTGGTATACATGCCGTGTACCTACCTGGAACCTCTTGTCTTAGTTCCATTCCAACTCCTGTCCATCTTCCAGTCGGCAGTGGTCTCTCCACCCCTAGGGCTCTTCTCAACCACTCCCACCCCGGAGCATCTCTCCCCTCAGACTCAAGCACAGGCTCTCACAGGCTGGCTGCAGGGCCCAGGCCTGACTTGGCTGCTTGCTGGCTCAACTACAGCTTCCTCGGTTTTCTTATCTGTAAAATGGGAATAATCATTGTATCTACCTCACAGAGTGATGAGAATTAAAGAATTAGCCCTCAGTTTTGGCAACAAAGCAAGACCTTCATAAATGTTTATTTTTCTCTGGATAGCATGCATTTTCCAATTTGGTATATTCTTACTGAGCTTTATATAGTTTATACCTTGTCTTCTTAATGAGATTATGCTATGACTGAGCTATCTATCTACAGTGACTTTTTGTATCTTCATGGCACTCAGCCAGTAACCCACATACAGTAGATGCTTAATAATTACTCACTGCTTGGCACAGAATGCAGTGTGGCAATATTAGTGACCCGTGACCTGTGAAACAGATGATACCAACCTGGAAGTCAGGAGTCAGTGTGCCTCACTCTCGGAGGCATCCTGTTTCAGGTGCACTCTGCTGCTAAAGAGATCACCCTAAACCGTGAGGGCCTAAAACCATGATGGTTCTTTATTTCTCTGTAGGCCGGTGGCATTCCGCAGGAGGGGCAGTGGGGCTGGGAGGTCAAGATGACCTCACTCATGTCTAGCAGTCAGTGCTGGCTGTCCGCTGGGCTTCTCGGTTTCTTCTCAATTCAACTTCACGCCCTCCAGTAGGCTGGACCGGGCTTTTTCACAGCATGGTGGGTGGTCTCCGGAATCTAAGACTGTTAGAGTCGGAGCTATATTACCCTCAAAGTCTGGGCTCTGAACTTGCGGTGACGCTTTCACCATATTCTGTTGATCACAAGGCCCACCCAGACCCAAGGAGTGGAGAAACAGGCTCCACCACTTGATGACAGGAATGTCAGAGTCACGTGGCGAAAGGGGAGGGGACACAGGGAGGCCTGACTCATTGGGGGCCATTATATAACCATTACTACCCATCCTTGGAGGTTTGGTAAACTTACGAGATGACAATCTCAATAACCTTTCTCTACTGTGCTTTACAGTCAGGCACAGGTATTTACACATATTTGCTATTTGACCTTCACAACTACCCAGAATTCCTCTGAGGCAGGAAGCGGAGGTAGCACCATCTTTACAACAACATGAAATTAAACGCTGAAGTTCCACAGGTTCCCCCAGTGCACACAGCCAGTCATTGACAGAATGGCCTTAGTATGCCAGCGTCCTTTTTATGAGTTATGAAACATCGTCATACAGAGAGAGTGGGGAATAATGCTAACAGCCACCAGGGAGGCGCCACCTAGCGGGAAGACTGGAACGTCGGCAATTGGTTCGCAGCGCCCCCGCCCCCGCATCCGTCCCCAATCACACACCCTCCACTTCCACACGACCACTCTGGGATGACAGCTGTTTGAACTTGGCTTCTATCTTTTCCGTGCATGAGTAACATTCTATAAATACCTTTTTATTCGTAAAGAATATCTACCATGTTCCACTGTTTCTAAGGCACATTTTTTTTTCAGATTTTAATCTCTCTGAAATTAGGATGCTCTCATAATTGATGACATCTGATAATGGCTGCCAGCCAGGTGGCCACTGTGCCATAGCTGTACTTACTGCCTGCTCATCCTGCGGCATCAAAAGTAGCAGGAACGAACTGGCAGAAAACTGTGGGGACAATAGGGGGCGCTTTCCTTACCATCAGGAGCCAAGTGCTTGTGAGGACGGAGTGCAGGAAGTGGTACGTCAGAAATGTTTAGAAGTGGCCCAGGAGCAGGAAACTAAAGGAGGTTAGCTGTTCCTGTTGGCAAAAACAGCTTCCGAGCCCCGTGTCAATGACTGCGTTTTCTTTTATGGACGCTCCTCAGAGGTGCTCTGTGCCAGCCTTCCAGGCGAGCAGAGAATTCATTGTGTGGGGAAACCAGACTTTAGTGACTTTGAGTCAAAGCAATTCAGAAGAGCCAGACTTTAAATGTGGAGGAGTTTGGGGAACACCTGAATTGATTTCACTCATATTTTCCTTTTTATGTATACACAAGAGTAATATATGGTTTAAAAATTGTCTAATCAAGTGTGAAGTACCAGATCATAAATGATAAGAGAGCATTTTGTCCGAGTTTAACTCCCAGGATTTTTTCTGTTTCAATGGCACACAAAATAATAGTATATTTTATATACTTTAGGAAGAGGGTGTCAAGTTGTATCTGTATTTTTACAAACCATGCTTTTTTGCTCAACATTATAGTTTCACTATTTTTCAGCTAAATGTAGGCCCAGTTCATCCATCTGAACTACTACATAAACCCCACTGTGTAAGCAGAACAGGTTTTATGTATCCCTTCTCTCGACGGACACTTACACTGCTACCGATATTTTTTTAATTTCAAAGGATGCAGTCATGAGCATCTCGTCCATACCTTCTAGTGAATAGAATTTCTGGACCACAAGGCACACACATCTACGACTTTACCAGACATTCCCAAATTATTCTTCAAAATGTCTGTCTAATTCCCACCGTCACAAGCAGTGTATGGAGAGGCCCTCATGCAAGAACCCCTCACCGAATTCCCCATCTCCTCTCTAATTCTTCCCAACTCCCTATCTCTGCATAGTCCCAGTGACCCCTGAAACACACAGCAGGTCAAATTACAAACCGGCTGAAACCCCCGGTGGATTTGCATTGTGCTTCCTGACAAAGGGACAGGGCTCACCGGCCCTTACTTAGCTCCACAGCCCCTTCTTTTGGTAACCTGTTGTCACACCAGACCCACCCCAGCATCACAATCCAGCCACTTCACAGTCCTCTCGGTTCCTAGCACAAGACCGGCTCTTTCTTTCCTCCCAACCTCTGCATATGCTGCTCTCTGGAATGCTGTCTCCATTAAAACCACCTTGCCCCACCATCACCCAACTTTCCTAACCAATTCTACTCATCCTCCGTGCCTAAACTTAACCATCTCTTCCTCCTCAGAGCCTTCTTGGATCCCCCAACACCAGCCCTGGAGAAGTGCCTCTCCAGTACTCTCCACAGCATAGTTCCCAGGCACCTCCCTCATAGCAGTATCCTCGCACAGTGCTGAAATGACCTCTCTGCTTGGGCAAACCCCCCGCTAGACTTTAAGCTCCTCCAAAAGGACACGGAAAAGGGGCAGTGTCTGTCTTGTTTGCTGCTATCTTCTCAGCCAGTTGATGGTTTCTACAGTGCTCAGTAAATGCCACATTTGCTGAATGAACAAAAACATAGATTAAGTCACCATCTGAAGCCAGATCGTTTGACTACTAGATCCCTGCATTTTCTACCATAGGTTTCCAAGACAATTCTCCTAAATCTATATGTTACCAGCAGAGGGCCAGGTGGGCTGCACAACTAACCATAAGGGGTGATTACTGGAGAAGAAATTTAGAATTTGGGTGTCGAATTATAGGAATTTCTTTAGGCTCATTGATCTGAAACCTCTGGGGTGTAGGTCTGTGTGTGCACAGAACAAACCTGTATTGTGTCACCAGGGAAGGAAGAAAGGGGCCAGCTGGGTTGGTCGTGCGTGCAGGCATCTGCCACGTGCAGTTTGGGCAAAGGGCGACACACCCAGGGACGCTCTAGAAGCAATGAACCATACTAAAAATAGGATGGAAACAAAATGGGAAGGGTTGAAGTCAATGTTGAGAGATTGAAAATCGCCTAGGATTATTTTGAAAGAATGCTCTAATTTTTTGAAGCATCATTTAAAATGAAAAGTGAACATATCCTGACAGCCCTCTCCTACGACTCAAGAAAAAGACAAAACAACAACAAAAACATAACGAACACTCTGCTTTTAAAACATCTATGTCAACCCGAGTTTTTAGCGGAACAACAAAATTCTGAATGTAGGAACCCTACCACTTCCTCCTGAGTTTAACAGCACAAACTGGTGTTTCCTGAATCAGTGGTTCTTAAACTCCAGGATGCAGCCAGATACTCAGAAGGGCTTGTGAGAACACAGGTGCTGGGCCCACTCTCAGAGTTTCTGACTCTCTAGTCTGGGTGAAGCTCAAGTTTACATTTCCAAACAGTTCCTAGAACCACAGGCAGGAATGCAGTACTGATATCTGGGGCAACCTGGACGAACTCCTTAAAACATGATGCCAAGTGATGGAAGCCAGACACTAAGGGGTCACAGACTGCGTGATTCCATTTATATGAGATGTCCGTGCAGACAGAAAGCAGATGAGCGGCTGGCAGGAGCTGCGGGGGGCGGGGGGGGGGCAGTGAGCAGTGACTGCTGAGTGCGTACGGGCTCTCCCTTTCGGAGTGGTGATGAATGTGCTTTGGAACTAGGGACGGGAAGTACGTGCACAACGTGGAGAATGTACCAACTGAAAATGAGTTGCACACTTAAAACTGGTTAATTTTTCCCTGGCTAGTGTGGCTCAGTAGACTGAGTGCTGGCCTGAGAACCACAGGGTCACTGGTTCGATTCCCAGTCAGGGCCCATGCCTGGGTTGTGGGCCAGGTCCCCAGTAGGGGGCACATGAGAGGAAACCACACATTGATGCTTCTCTCTTTCCCTTCCCTCCCTCTAAAAATAAATGAATAAAATCTTTAAAAAATGGTTAATTTTATGTCATGTGACTATTCCCTCAATTAAAAATACGTTCCCAGCCAACGCTGGTACTGCTGGTTCAGCAGCTACACTCAGAACTGCTGACCCGTGTTGCAGGCATGGGCAGGGCAGAGCCTGAGGAAGGCTGACTTCCAGCACGAACAGAAGCCTCTACGTAGTCTGCCAAGCAGACCTACAGCTGAGAACTCCAGAGTCTACACAGGTTATATTGAAATCTTTGTTTTCAGTTTGGGCTGAGGCTCAATAGCTGGACGCCACTTCCATGTTCCACATTGAAGCCCTGGCCAGCTAAAGAAAGGAGGTGACTGGAAACCAGCTTCACCCTTTTTAGCTGATCGCTCACCTCCGGCTGATAAAGAGGGCTTCAGAGGGGGAAGGAAGTTGCCAAATGGAGCGGGAAGAACTAGATTTTGCTCTCAGTTCTGCCTCTAACTAGTTGACCACCTTGACCAATTATTTACTTTTTCTGTGCATGTTTCCTCATTTGAAAAATGGGAATAAGAGTAACCCCTTCACAGGGCTCTTGGGGGAACTAAACAAATCGACTTTTAATTATCATTGTTGTCATTTCCCAAAGTTACTATGTCACTCTGCTCCTTCCCCATTTATCCAATCCCATGATACCATCCTCTGAGTGATGCTCTCCTTACATAGAGGGGCAATTCTTGATCGTTTTTTCTATAGCTAAACATGGCATTTGTGTGTGCCACAACCTAATGTGGTTTTGTGTGTTAATGCTGCTTTTGAAGACAGGAAAAGTGAATGGGAAGTATAGATAAGTAGGCTGGTCACCTAAGGAACATATTAGGCAGATTATGTAGAGCACGTAAATGCTGAACATAAAGAGGAAAAAATGGAAGGACCAAGAGGCACCTAATATTCATGATACAGTCAATATCCATGAGTGCTTAAATTGATCCCATTGACATTGGCCATTGTGGACCCAATAAGTCCTCTGCCCAAGAAACACAGATGAAGGCCATAGGTTAAGGGGCAAACTGTGGCCTTGGCCAAGGGTACTTGCTCCTGTGCTTCTTCAAAGGAGCAAATGTGTGTTGTTGGCTCTGGAGCTTTGGTCCACCAATCTCCATCACTGAAACACCCACTCTGGTCCACGTGCCCACACCATACAGAGGGGTGGGGTCAGTGGTGGCTGGGAAGTAGCGTTTGGAAGGCAGGTGGGGACTGAGTACAGAGGACCATAAGCGGACTTGGAAGAGAGGGTGGAACTGTTCTATATCGTAATTATGGTTATAGTTTCATGACTGTTACAGTGACCAAAACTCATAAAATTCTACACTAAAAAAATTTTATTGCATGTAAATTATGCCTTAATAAAAACATAAAAATCAATATGCCCAAGACTTTCCCCCAAATATTATGATTCATCTTTTGTGATGTGATGCCCAGAGATTTTTTTAAAGCTCTCTAGGTGGGGAATCCCTGCTTCTGTCCAAGACGGGGTAACAGGGAGTGGGGTTTTCCTCCCACCAGAGGCAGACGCAAACACAGACAAAGGCTATGGAACAGTGGTTTTCAGGTCGGTGGACATCAGGCAACCAAGAATAGTGAGCCCTGCACTTTGGGGACGATATGTGTGTTATCTGGATCTTGGTGACGGTTTTGTGGGGATACACACACACACACACACACACACACACCTATATATATAGTTGTTCACTTTTTATATGTGCAGTTTAGTGTACATCAATTATGTTCAATAAAGTTTTTGTTGTACATAATTAACCTCAATGAAGTTTTTTTTAAGTTTCTCAGGTGGCATCACGTGTACGGCCACAGTTGAGAACCGTCAGCCCAAACATAGGATCTTATTTAGCCCTGGACCCTAACCTCGTGAGATTTGAATAATTTCAATTACATGTAACATGGTCAAAGAACATACAATATTAAAGTTTACTAGAAGACATACTTTGCTTAACTGAAACTCATTTTGGAAAATCAGTTTGCACTTGCAGGAATAATTTTTTTATAACGATTCTTCAAATAATGATGGATAGCTAAGAGAAAGAGAAGCTAGACCTTACATGAAGACTTTTTAAAGGTTAGCACAAAACACATCAATAATGACTCCTAGGCAATTTGGAATATGTTTGAAAAGCCTTACAATTGCTCATAACATTTAACCCAGAGCTTAAACTTGGGAAATGTGAGGTGAGTGCAAGGCGGGCCACAGCAGCAGCGCCCTAGTCGCCAAACCACGGGGCAGACCTCAGGGTCCAGAAAATGGGACGCAGCTGCAGTCACGAAAAAGAAGAGTGTGGACCCATTGGGAAAGTATTGTAGGACAATATCCAATGACAAGAAAACAATCTGTCAGATAGGATGTTTTTGGTTACAGTAATAGAAGGTTTAACAGCATAAACAACAAAGCTATTTACCTTATCTAACAAGATGCTCAGTTGAGGGAGGGTTGCAAGGTCAGGTAATTCAGAAACTTCACAATGCAGCGACAGTCCCGGTTCCAGCAATCTGTCTTTAACTGGCTCAGCCTCTCGACTGATTCCCTCCCGCCTTCGCTTGCAAAACAGCTGCCATTGTGCCGGGCACATCCAGGCCCGAACAGGCGAAGTCTCCTTTTGCAGGTCAGGTTTTTGTTTGTCTTTTGTTGCTTTTTTTTTTTTTCCCAGAAGCTCCCTACAGACTTCTCTCATGTCTCCTTGGCCAAAATAATGTCACATGCTTATTCCCAAGCCAATCAAGATGACTGGAATGACCAAGAATGGCCCAGATCAGTTACATTTCATTCCCTCAGCCTGGAGGAGGGCCCAGCCTCCCCTCAGGCAGCTGGCTGTCCTGTATCTGGACAAAATCAAGGTTGGCTGGCAAAGTGGAGAGGAGAGAAATATCTGTTAGTTGGGATAAAGTCAGGTAGCACAAACAGTGAATATAATATAATTCAATTTTTAGCAGTTAATGTGAATACAAATAGGCCCAGAAGAAAAAAAAAAAAGAATAAAAGGCTGTGTGTATCTTAAAATATAATCTCTAGTTGGTGGAATTATAATGTATTTATCTTTCTTATTTCTGCTTTTCCTTTTTTGTACTACATTTTCTGTAATGAGTATGTAATACATTTGAACCTGAAAGAATTCTCAAGAAAAGCTGTTTTATAAGAAAACACTTACAGCTCTCACCAGGACTTTTTGAAAAGGAAGTAAGAAGGGCAGTGATGTAAGATCAAACCCGGGGCTTTCAGGGAGGGTGGAGTCTGTCTGTCAGATGCAGACTGCAAGGCCTGGGGCCTCCTGCACCCGTGCCAATCACCAGGACCGAGAGGCTCCACACAGGTTTCAGCAGCTCTGCCTGAGGCGCCACTTCCACTGCTTGGAAGACAGGCTTGGTCAGTGCTCTTCCCAGACCAGGGGGCTGGGCAGCACAGGCCAGATTCCAAGCCAGTCCTCTGAGCCTAGGGCCAACAAGGCACCACATACCAGACCAAGGGGCTACACAGAGCCCCTTGGCCCCACCACAAGCGGAAGACCAGCGATGGAGGAATGAACTGGAAAACATGAAAACAGAAGGTCGGGAAAGAGCAGCCAAGTGACTGTCTGCCCCAGACCACACGTCCGATAACTTGGCACATAAGCACGTACATGCCGTGGCCACGTCAGACGGGTGTTCCAGCCTGGCACAGCACCCTAAGTGTCACCAATAGTCACTTTTTAGTCCATACCTAGGATTCAAAGGGATGAACGAGACCAAGAATGAGCAGAGTCAACCACAACTAAGGGAAGGCATTTAATATTCAAAATATTTCATGGCAATATACATTTGGTCATCAAACCTCTGGTCCAGCCAAAGCTGGCCATCTGCATCCAGCCCCATATCTTAACAGAACGAGAGAGGCAGCCAAAGCGGAAGAGACACTATATTCAGAGTAACACAGATTTCAGTTCTTATCTGATTCTACCAACCCCTGCTTAACACAAATTTGGGTAAGCCACTTTACTTCCCTGTGCTTCAGTTTCTTCACCTGTAAAACAAGGGAGGCTATCTACCTCATTCAATGAGCTTGCTCGCGCAAAGTGTGACAGACCTCCGCTCTGTACCATTGAGTGAAGAAGCTGGAAGCATACTAGCTGCCTGTGAATGCATCACCAACAGCTGTCCAGGAAATCCCTCTGTGGGCCTTGAAAACAGCCAGCTATTTAACCAGCAAAAAGGGATTACTCGGGAATCATGGAGAATTACAATTCAGGACAAGCTATAGCAAAAACCCTGGGCAAGTCCAGCAAGAAAAGGAGAGGAAGGCTACTTAATAGAGAAAAAGGAGAACGTTGGGCGGGGTTGTTTGAACAAAAGTCCACTGGAGGAAAGCGAGAGGTCAAGAGTTCAGGGTGGTGATGGTGTCTCCATGGCTGAGTTTCTAGGTGAGAATGGAAATTTTCTTCCCTCCCGCTGGAGTAGTAAAGGACTTTTGACTTGCAAGGCGAGTTTCAATCCTGTTGAGGTCCACAGTTGACAAGAAATGGTGTGTGAGGGCTCCCCCTGCTGGCCTTCCCGCTCCATTTTAAATGAGTTTTCCCTTCGTTAATTTTTGTACCTGCTCACGTCTGAGCAGGAAATTAAAAGTTCTGAAGACTGGAGTCAGGAGTCAGATTTACCTTTCTGAAACGAGGTTTCAACGGAGGCAGATCTCAAGGGCCTGCTCTTGCCAAAACAATCAAAGGTTCTTCGGCAATTATACCCAGCTCACTGCCCGACCACCTGGTGCTGCGGAGGTGAGCTCTGACTCTGCAGAACAAATCGTGCCTGGGGGGCCGGAGGGGGAAAGTAAGTTTGAATCACCCAACCGCACATCCAGCTGGAAAGGAATGGGTAGGGGCAGGAAGGAAAGGAGCAGAGAAGTAAGAGAGGAAAAGCAGCAGGAGACACAACACTGGAGTGAACGCTGCTTGGGAGGAGCAGTGACCTTGACCTGTCTTTCCTTTGGAAATGGGGACGTGTTGATCTCTTTGTGGCTGTTTGTTTGCGGGTTAGCACAGCTAGGCGAAGAGAACAGCTCGTGGGAGCTTGAGATGAGGTGAAGGATCAGTTCTCACCAGTGAAAATTCCTGAACCATCAAAGCACTTCCACACAAGATCTCTTACACCTGTCACGGACACGCAGGGCTGCGCCAGTGTTAGGTTGTCTTGGAACTTATTATAACACTAAATTCTGAGTCAATAACTATCAAAACTGTCCCGGGGAGTGGGGGCAGATGAAAATGAGAGCCTCAAGATCATATTTACTTATCCACATTGCAGATACCGGAACTGGATCTCTTACAAGGTTTTCCAGACTATTAAAAACGCTCTATGACCAAACGTAGCCAGTATGTCAGAGCCTCTGTACTCCCTCCCTTTTTCGAACCTAATATATTTTGGTGTGTTTTAGTGTGTTATCTAAGAAAAAGAATGTATTTGTAAAAACAAGGAGTGGTCTTTTTCAAAGTAGTTTACAAGGTTGCACTTTGATAACAGTGCGCTTGAGATTTCAGAGGCCATGCAGCTAGTGAATTCAAACCCTCTGCCTGCAGACGAATGGGGACACTGAGAGTCAGAGGGTGACGGGACTTCCCCAGGGCCGCACGGTGTGCTGGTGGCTGATCAGGACTTGAACCCAGAGCTTCTTGTAAATATTTATGGATTTAGGTATGCCGTTACTAGTTTTTATATAGTAATTAACCCTTATTTCAGAGTAATACATATCCATATTGTAAAGAGTCGAATAATGCTGCCCAACAGTAGTTTCCCGAATGCAGCTCCTGAGAAGCAGCCACTTCCAAATCTGTCACAGGCTCCCTCTGGCATGTGCCTCCATGTTCTACAATAATCTACCAATACCAGATTTCTTGATTTACCAACGTTAGGCACAATGTATTGATTTCCTAATTTGCAGGGTGAAGATTCAGCATGTCCCTGATTTCCCCTCCCCTCTCCCACCTATTTTTGGCAGTAATTTTTAAATTTCTCATTAAATCAATACATCAGAAAATAAATTACTATAATCATATAACTATTCTTTCCTTCTAAGCCAAGGAATATATTATGATTTCATTTTCTTTTTCATCATTTTCTTGTCCTTGGAGTTAATAATTGCATTATATATTTTCATTTCCTTAGTTACCCAGATACTGTTGTTAATTCTTCTCAAACTTGCCAACCAAATATACTCTCTCTCCAGCACTGTTCTCCACATGCATCGGATTTCCTATCACTTTGATACTGTTCCCAGCTGGCTCCTCCCTGGATCCCCAGTGCCACCCCCCCTCTCCAGGCCAGCAGGCCAGCCCGTGTCTCCCCAGGCTCTGCCCAGGCGTCAGCCTAGGGACGCTCTCACAGCATTCCCTCTGTCCGGGGCTGGAGGCTCTGTTTCCTAACCTTGGGCATTTTTCTTGGATGAATAACTCACTCATTTTGGTGGACTACTTTCAGGGAAAGAGTGCATAGGATGTAAAAAGTGTGCAAATGGCTGTTCTACCCTCATATTTCATTTTTCTGTGTGGGTATAGACTTTTCCTTCAGAAGCTGAAGGCATTGCTTCTTTGATATCTAGCTTCCAGTGTTGTGTTTGGAAAGGCCAATGCCACTTGGACTTCTAATTCTTTGTGTGATCCATTTATAGAATTTACATTGAGTGTCTCCTCTATATTAGACACCGTATTCCAAACTTTAAATGCACTTACCATGTTTAGTCCTTGGTAAATAAATAAATAAATAAATAACTGGAGTAGAAATTACTTTTTCTCTTTTCAAATAAGGGAATTTGAAACTCAGAGATGTTATATATTTTTACTCAACACTTATCTGTCAAGAAATTGTGAAATTAAGAAAAAGTTATGATTCTCCTGAAAAAATTAAAACCATAAGAATCATGATAGAGATGTTACTGGTTCACGGGACCCACACTTGTTGAGTTGAAAGCAAGAGCAAGCAATGCAGATGTGCAGAATCCAAGTTTAAGGTGGACTTTTCCAGGAACTGGGGCAGGAATGCTCCAAAAGCCAAGACTATCGAAGCAGTCAGTCTTGTTAGAAGCTGTTGCCATATTACAATGTGTGTTCTCGACCTGCCTGCCAGCTGAGCCTTTCTCGCAAATAAGTACCAGCAAGTTTATAGGCATAGTATACTTCATACAAATTCTGGGAATGATGTTCTGAGAAATGAATTTTGGAAACTGAAGAAATCCCTAATTGGCAATTTCAACACGTGCTTCTATTTAGTGCTGTTAGCTTTGCTAGGAAATCTGCATGTTACAGATACTATTTGAACACAACTCAGTAACATTTCCGATTTTTATGCAGTGTTTTAATATTTCCTGTAGGGTACAGTTCTTTGTAAATGCTTTAGCTGAAGAAATGCAAAGAGCAGATGATGTGACTGATGTAGAATACTCTGATGGGAAATCGGAAACTAAACAAAACTCTCAAACAGCAATCTATTTCAACATCAACATCAAAAGCAGGGCAAGCAGACGAGAAAGATAAATATTTTAGATTTCCATTATTAAAGAAGGAAATGAGCTTATACAAAGCAGTATGCACTCTAATGCTCAACTTGGAAGTGTATTTGGATGAACTCCTAACCACTGAACAAATGTTAAAGCAAAAACGGAAATTTATTAGGCAATTAATGCCTTGCATATTCTACATTTTCCTTTCAGCAACACTTATTTTATAGAAATATTTTTGTGTAATATTAAATTTTTATAATTATTTTATTTTATATATATTTATTAGTCTTCCCTTCTTTTAGTATTTTCTATTATCAAATATTTATATGAGGAAGAGATTCTTTTTACATGTAATTAAAATATATCATCTTATCACAAGATATTGATTCATAATAATCTATGCATTTATTTTGATTTTTTTAATAGAAAACCTTGGTAGTACAACCTTGTAATAGAAAAAGGATTCAATGTTCATTATTATGATTGCCTATTATTATTTATAATATATAACTAGAGTATCATGAAAAAATACAGAATTATTTATGATTTCAGAACTTCTGAGAGTCCTGATTTCTTATTCCTAAATCCCAAAGACTGATGCGTCTTGGGAAGCTAGAAACACTACACAGTGGGAGATAGAGCCGCCAAGCTCCTGAAATGGCTCCCGGCAGAACTATTTGGTGGATAGCACCAAGTACCATCCAAATGATAGAGCGAGAATCCAAACTGTTCTTATGCCAGATCTTAAGTTTGTCATCTACTTAAAACTTCCTCTATTGTCACTAACTATGCAGTGGTATTCATTCGTTCATTCATTCACTCATGCATCCAACGAGCTTTTACTGAACCCATATGTGTGAGAATCACATTGGCCCAGCGTAGAGGTAGGTGTTCAATCAGCATTCCTTGAACTACCAGACACTAAAAGGTACACTAGCATGGCACAGTGGTCCTGAAGGAACGAGACCCAGGGTGTCTTGATTGGGAGGAGAAGGTAA
>PVIA01001480.1:125734-277114 GCA_004024845.1 Tonatia bakeri
GGGGGGGGGGGGGGGGGGGGGGGGGGAGTCCCGAGTGGAGACTGCACTCCTAGGAGACAGAGGAGAGGTTGCCCAGACGCACAGCTCCCTGAGTAGGAATGCAGACTTCGACATCTAATAGTCTCACGTTCAAACCCTAATCTTGTGATGTTAGTCAAGTTGCTGAGATGCTCTGGGCCTCAGTTTTCTCATTTGCAAAATGGGAACAGTATGTGTAAGCTTCTTGTGTGAATTAAGTGTATTTGTATTTGCTTATAATACATGTCAGACCTGTATAATACAGGTCTTTGTATGGTATCTGGGACATATAAGTGCTCACTCAGTAAGAAGGAGCTGTTAATCATATTTTATCATTTTGCCTGATTGTCCATATTCTTGAGAATTTTTACATATTTACAAGTAATGTGCCATACAGAGTTTCAGAAGTTCCTAAAATAAATCAAGAGTTCTGGCCTAAGGAGAGACTATTTAAAATGTAGTTTGACTTTCTGAAGGAAAAAAATAGCCCGAGCTTTTATATTTCCTTTTCCATCCAGTGATGGGAAAGGTTTTTCTTAGCATGTTTGTCCTGAAACCATGGATACGACACAAAAATAAAAGAGTGTGGCTTCTCTGGGATTTTGGATGCATGTGGTGGTCAGAACACATAAATAAATATGTCTAATATGTTTCCAATATCTTTTATTTCAAGATAAAATTAACGTGAAAGGAACCCAGCACTCCTCAGGCCCTATGTAGGGTCATGGTGCGCCCTCTGGTGGCCCATCTTTTTCAATGGCTTCACCTGCCTGGATGAGCAAACTTGAAGGAAAGCATCTATCCACCACAGTAGTATTGTAATTGATTCAGGCAGGGGTTGTCAAGGGATGCTAAAACCAGTTTGTTTGTAAATAAGCTATCTACACAATCTAAAAGTATCTCTCCATAGATTATTTATTGCAACTAAGGGGAAAAGTTGCCTTTACAGTGAAGAAACATGGGCGACACCACCAATGTCTACTCATAAATTATTAATTATTAAGACATATTCTTCTAAAGTGGGAAAATCACCTGGATGCCACTTTAACCACATGATCAAAGTTAACATCACCCATAAGGTGGCAAACTGACAGCATGTGTCTCCTAATGTGATGGCCGAAGGAGGACAGAGCCTGTGCACGGTTTGAATCGCATCTGAAGGAAACTTGGACAAGCCCAAATGAGAGAGCATGCTAGAAAACCAGTGGTCTGCTCTTGTCAAGAATATCAGTATCGTAAAAGGCAAGGATGAGGAGCTATTCTGCGATAAAAGACATGAAAGAAACACGACAGTTCAGTGTAAATTTGCAATTTTTGATTGGGAAAGCATGTTATAAAGCTAGTGGTGGAAAGACTGGCAAAATTTGAACACTATTGTATTCATCAATGGTATTATATCAGTGTTAAATGTCCTGAATTGTATCATTACACTGTGCCCTTGTTCTTAGGAGACACTTGCCGGTATGTTTAGGTGGGAAGGGTGGAGATATCCACAGCTCACCTCAGATATTTCCTGTCTTCGCCCATGTGTGCTATTATAACAAAATACTATAGAGTGGAAGACTTATAAACAACAGTATTTATTGTTCACAGTTCTGGAGGCTGGGAGTCCAAGATGATTGTGCCAGGTCACAGACTTCCCCTTGTATCCACACAAGGGGAAGGGTCAAAGCCACTCTGTAGGGTCTCCATTATAAGGGTGCCACTCCTCATCATGAGAGTTCCGTCTTTATAGCCTGCCCACCTCCCAAAGGCTCCACCTCCTAATACCATCACACTGGTGGGTACCATTTCAATGTATCAATCAGAGGAGGGGGAAAACACAAACATTCAGCCTATAGCAGTTCCTGCCAGTATAGTCTGCCCAGAGGGTATCCAGCCATGTAATATGAAAAATAGAGACATCTACAGAAGAAGACACAAGAAACACTGTGCATAGGACAATGACACCTCAGTCCTTTTCAAAGCTGGCACCTTGAGACCTCATATAGTTCTCCCAGTCTCCATCAGCTGCCCTGTAGTATTTTCCTGAATCTCATTGATGATTTGAAATCTCTTCCCTTTCAAAGGTGATTTGAGTTTTGGGAAAAGCCAGAGGTCACAGAATGCCAAATCTGGGCCACAGGGGGCTGAGTCATCTGGGTGATTTGATGATTTACCAGAAAACTCTGCACTAAACGTGATGCATGAGTGGGTGTGTGGTTGAGATGAAGCTGCCAGTCACCAGTTGCCCATAGCTGCGGCCTTCTGAATCATCTGATAGTTTCTGCATCACAAATGTGATGCAGATTTGTTGCTCTATTCGCTCAATCATTCTGAATGCAAAGGCCACACAGTACACATGCTCACTCAATGGTGTCTACTGCCCCCACTGACCAGTACAGTGAAGTCGTCATCGTTCACACATGCACATTTCAGTCCATTCTGCTTTGCTGCCAGGTTACATCAGAATCCCTCCATTCTCATTGTATTAACAATGGCTGGACTTTTTCCGGACAGACCTTGTGTGTATGTGTGTGTGTGTGTGTGTGTGTGTGTGTGTAGGGGGGAAGATAAAGCAATTTTGTTCATTGGTGAATATAGCTAAGGTATACTCATATAGATGTTCAGTGTACTCTTTTTTGCAATGTTTCTGAGAGTTATTTTTTTCAAGATACAAAAGAAATAGATCTATTTAACATATACACAAGTAGAGGCCATCCTGAACACTTCAAAATCCAACCAGTGTCTCTTTTGTAAGGTCAAATACAACAACAATATTATCTTTCACAGCCACTAAATTCCATCTTGATGAAATGTCAAAATAGGAAACAGGTGAAGAAGTAATTTCCTGCTCTGCCAGGCTCTTAAGAATGTACAGTATTTGCTGTCAATTTAGAACCTGCAGTGTTTAGAGAAGAATTTGTTTTGTTTTAAAGCAAGTTCCCTAAATGAAAGCTCCCAAGGTCCAAAGAGCAGCTGGGACAAGCATAGCTGCCCGCAGGCATTCCTGCCCACCAGCCACGTGGCTGTGAGTGGCTTCCAGAACCAGCCGGGCAGCGTGTGCACCGGCTGTTCCTGCTGGGGGTGGGGGCGAAGGGTTGGGGGCCGTTTGGATGCTCCTGCTCACAGGGCTCCTCCTGGCTCTTTCTCGCTGCCCAGGTGAGCATGCACGGAAAGTCAGGGAATCAGAGCGTGGAAATGGCTCTTGGAAGGCACTGAGTCCAACTCTCCCTGCCTTCCCATCTGTGGCTTTAATCTCCTCTAAAATGTTCCAACCAAGGTCAGCTAACCTCTGCTTGAATGTAACTGGTAGCTGAATCTCCCAGACAGCCCCTCCATTTGTGAATAGCTTAAATTGTTTGAACATCCTCTCTCTCAAGGACATCATGACAAAATGTCTACTTCCCTTTTTCAAGGCACCTAGTAACATTTTTTTAATGGAAGAAAATGTCAATACAGGCTAACTAAAATTTTGGAACCCCTCAAATACTTAGTCAATAATTAAAGTTGTATTTGGCTGTTCCTTTCAGATCCTTCAGCAAGGCACCACAGTGTAACATCACTCAGAAACAACAGAAACTTATATTCGAGGGCACTTCTTCAGTGTTCTGAGATGCCCAATTTATGGCTATATTTTTAGAATAAAACAAAAGTAGAGCAAAATTTCATAGACACACGTAGTACACATACATACGTGTACAGATCATGGGTTCGCAGGGGCAGAGAAGGGGGTGTGGGAGGGTAACTGTCTAGGGTGTTCCTGGGGAGTGGGTTAGGGTAGAGGGAGTGGGAACAGGAGGACAAAGAAAATTTTTACTTCCCATCTATATGTTTTTCAAAAACAGCATGTACTATTTTTATCATTAAAATATTTCTCTCAAAAACTTTTAAAAACCACACAAAAAAGAAGTCATTTAAATTGAGCCAAAATACGGTTGCCTGAAGTTTCCATTATGACTGCACTCTGGGCAGCTCAGAATAAACCTGTTCCTTCTTGCATGTGGCGGCGAGTCAGCCATCTGATGCCACTCCTTGGGGCCCCCATGTTTCTCATCGCCAAGCTATATGTTCCCACTTCCTTCAACTGTCACTCAGTTGACAGGGTTTCCAGTCTCCTTGGCATCCTGTCACCCTCCACTGAACCAGAGAATATCAAGCGGGTGCAGAGAAAAATGCATTCAGAAGTTCAGGTGACAGGTGGTCATCTGTAGAAAATTAGCACGTCCATGGTTCCCGGTGTTTGTGCACTAACTTGACCTAACTTTGTGGGGTCTCAGGTGCCCTGTTGTGTGACTGCATCACATGCCTGGACAAAAGCAGGTCTGCAGGGCGCCATACTGTTCACATCAGAACACTACCATGAGCTCTCACAGCACTTACAAAGCCCGGCTGACTCACCAGTGCCAACGCACGACAAGAACAGCAAGGCTGCTGCCTGATTTCCAGGTTGGGCTCATCCTGCACAAATTGTATCGCAGCTTGAAGAGGCTGCCCCTGTGTCCATTTATTACTAGAGGCACCGCAGCTTCTGTTTGCCCAGCTGAGTCTTCGTTTAATGCCGATTTGTCCTTGAATGATTATTAATAACTTCCCCTTTTACTCTTAAAAGTGTTGCAGTTTGGATGGTGAGCTATGTGGTCACCTGCTTATATACCCAATAATAATAACTTTTTTAAGGTTGGAATTGATGCATGAAATGTATATGGCTTTTAAAATTACCTTTGAATTAACATTAACCCTGTTTTAAAAGAACTCTTACTACCAAAAACGCTTAAACCTTGAATGTTTATATTCTGGTTAGTGGCTGATTAATAGTTGCTTAAAACTTCCCTTAAAATATTAGCAAATTACATAGTAGCTAAGAAAATATTTTTTTTTAAAAAAAGGAAAGAAATTGAGTTTGGTATTTAAACTTGAACTGAATTAGTTATTTATTTATTTAGTCCCTTCACCATTTTTTAAAATCTTCTCCCTCCGCCTCTCTCCCCTTTGGTAACCATCAGCTTGTTCTCTATATCTCTGTATCTGTTTCTGTTTTGTTTTTTTTAATTCATTTTTTTAGATTCCACATATAAGTGAAGTCATATGGTATATGTTATTTTCTGTATGACATTTCAATTAGCATAATATACTCTGGGTCCATCCATATTGTGGCAAATGGCAAGACTTTATTTATTTTTTATTGCTGAGTAATATTCTATTATATATACTGCATATTTATCCACTCATCTATTGATGGACATCTAGGCAGGTTCCATATCTTGGTTATTACTAGTAAAGCTGCAATAAACATAGGGGTGCACATGTCTTTTTAAATGATTTTTTTTTTCAGGTAAATACTCAGAAGGGGAATTGCTGGATTGTAGGGCAGCTCTATTTTTAGTTTTTTTGAGTTACGTCCATACTGTTTTATATAGTGGCTGCATAATTCACCATCCCATGAACAAGCATGAGGGTTCCCTTTTCTCCACATCCTCGCCATCACTTGTTGTTTGTTGATTTATTAATAATAGCCATTCTCTTCTTGTGGTTTTAATTTGTGTTTCTCTGATGAGTAGTGATGTTGAGCATCTTTTCATATGTCTGTTGGCCATCCGTATTTCATCTTTGGAGAAACATCTATTCAAGTCCTCTGCCCATTTTTTAAAATCGGACAGTTTGCTGGTTTGTTTGGTGTTAAGTTGTATGTATTCCTTATATATTTTGGATATTAAGCCCTGATCAGATGTATTATTGATGAATATGCTCTCCATTTCATAGGTTATTCTTTGTTTTGTTGATAGTTTTCTTCATTGTGCAAAAACTTTTTAGTTTTATGTAGTCCTATTTGTTTATTTTTTCTTTTCTTTCTTTTGCCCAAGGAGATATATCCAAAAATATACTGCTAAGCGTGATATCTAAGAGTTTACTACCTATGTTTTCTTTTAGGAATTTTATTATTTCAAGTCTAAGATTTAAATTTTTGATTAATTTGAGTTTATTTTTGTATATGGTATAAGAAAATGGTCCAAGTTTATTCTATTTTTTTTGCATTTATCTTTCCAGTTATCCCAGCACCACTTATTGAAGAGACTGTCTTTACCCCCATTGTACATCCTGGACTCCTGTGCCATAGATTAATTGGCCATACATGCAAGGATTTACTTCTGGGCTTTCTATTATATTTCATTGATCTATATCTGTTTTTATGCCAGTACTGTGTTGTTTTGATTATTGTAGCTTTATAGTATACTTTGATATCAAGAAGCATATCCCCCATTTTGTTCTTCCTCAATTTTTTCTTATTTGGGAGCTTTTGGGGTTTCATGTAAATTTAGGATTAATCTAAAAGGAATATTTTTTGGTATTCTAATAGGGATTGCATAGGGATATTCCTCTAGGTAGTAAGGAGATTTTAACAATATTAATTCTTCCAATTCATGAGCAAGGTGTATTCGTCCATTTTTTTGTATCTCATTCCATTTTTTCTTCAATATCTTGTAGTTTTCATAGTATAAGTCTTTCTCCTCTTTAGTTAAATTTATCCCTAGATATTTTGTGGGGAAATTTTATTGACATTAGAAAAGGAATTTCTCCCTATCTTTGATAAATTCAAAGCATTTCTGAACATTTCAGATCCCTGATAGCCAAATTGCAGGGAATGGCAGCTGCTGACGTGGTTTTCCCTCTGGAAATCTACATAACCACCTTTGAAACGGCAGCTCCCCAAATTCATGGGGAGCCAAAAAGTAGATTTCTTAAGACAACTTATTTCAATTGTGCTCTCAGGTTAACGGAGTGGTCATAGCACATTTCATCTTTTCCATCCCAGTCAGCAATAGGCACTCCCTTGAAACTCAGTCCCCACCTGCCCCACCCAGAAAGTGTATTCCCCCAGGAATCAGGAGAATTCACAGTGATATATATAGCCAAGAGGTGCACATTACATCAGCACATGCCAAAGATGAGAACACCTAGTTGGGCAGGTTCTTTAACACCTGTGCCACATCTTTAAAGTGAAAATAATAGTGGTTCCTGCCTCATACAGCTAATAGAAGGTTTAAGTAAGTTATTTTAAAAACACTGCCTGGCACATAATGCGCTACCTAAGCATCTGGTAAACAAAGGTAAATGAGGTGACTCGACCTTGACATCACGATTTCAGACTGGAATGGTCAGGGGGAAGACTGTAAACAAGAGGTGTGTGAGTGGATTGGCTTGGTAAATTTGAGAATTAAACTGGGCTCTGTTTAGGAAACAAACCAAAGAATAGAGTTTTATCAGCTGAAACATCTCCCCCATTGCAAACACAGAAGAAATTGTCCTTTCATTGATTAGTGCCCTGGACATCTGCCTGCCTGCCATTTCCTCCTTGTCAATAGAAGCTAACACAGTCCAACCTCCTTGGCACCAGGAGGACATGAACAAATTAAAACGTTGCTACACTGAATCCTATTCAACAGTACAATGACTAAGGAGAAAACCAGTGACATTCCTGGTTATTGCCATTCCTTTGTTTACATGAAGTCCCTATGAATTTATTTGGGGCACACAGAGTATGTTTTTTTTTAATCATTTTCTCCTATAACATGTCATCAATGTTTGTGCACAAGGCAGATTGTATGTTTCAAAGAGTCAGAGTTCTCACCACGCTGCATATATCAACAAAATTCAGATTACCCTTGAACCAGCTCTTCTCTAACTCGGAGCCTTCCTCCATTCTCCTTAGCTTTCCTGACTCCAGCTGATACCCCTCACCCCAGGCAGTATAGACCAGGCATTGCCAAGACCTTTCTTTTCAAATCCACCCTTCCCGAGATTGACAGTTCATTGACCCCCCTTTCTTTCTTTTTTTTTTTTTAAGATTTTATTCATTTATTTTTAGAGAGGGAAGGGAGGCAGAAAGAGAGAGAGAGAGACATCAATGTGCGGTTGCTGAGAGACATGGCCTGCAACCTAGGCATGTGCCCTGACTGGGAATCGAACCTGCCATGCCTGGATCGCAGCCCGTGCTCAATCCACTGAGCTACACCAGCCAGGGCTGACCCCCCTTTCTTATCATACCTTCCTTTCATGTATTTGCTAATATTGCAGATTTTCATATAGTCTTATGGCTGTTCTTGGAAGTTTGAAGGAGAGTCTGAGTCAATTTCATTAATTCACCTCTTAGAGTGAAGAGTTGATCTTGTTTCTCTTTTTTTAGGTACTGGGGCCCTCCAGGTACGCTTAAGGTTGATGATAGGTTTTGATTGTTTAAAATACACACATATACACATGCACACACACACACAGTGCTCCCATGAAGGAAAAATAAACCAAGAAAAAAAGCTACTTTTCCCCTGAATATAGAACCAGACTCTTAGTTCCTGGTCCAGACTGACATGACCCCAAGGAAATAAGGAGTATTCTTCCATAAATGTTTCCCCTTGTGATTACCTTTTCAGAGGTGTCAAACTCATTTTCAATGGGGGCCACATCAGCCTCATGGTTGCCTTCAAAGGGCCAAATGTAATTTTAGGACTGTTTAAACGTAACTACTCCTGAACAGTTAAGTGAGAGGTCAGCACTGCCACCAGGTAAAAACAAGGTGGAGGGGCCGGATTCAGCCCTCGGGCCTTGTGTTTGCCACCTATGCTTGGATGCTTCAAAACAGTCAGAACTTTTAGGTTTCTCTTTGGCCAGAGCCTGGTTCAGGTAAATATTTTCTTTGTGTCTGAGGGTTGGGTGGCCTAGGAGGAACAAATAACATTAGAAATCTCTTCTAACTAGCATTACCAGATTTAGCAAATGATATTTTGAATTTCAGATAAAAGGAAGTACATTGTTAGTACATCTGTCCCATTCAATTTGGCAAAATCTGCAATATATGGGACATTCACTAGCAAGTTATTTCCTATTTATCCAAAACGCATATCAACTGAATATTCTGGGTTTTTTTTGGCTACGCTAATTCCTACCCACAAGGTCAAAGTCATGTGTCAGTGGCTCCCATAAGTATATACAGAGAAAGATCTCTCCTTCTCTCTCTCTGTTTCTCCATCTCCCCCTCCCTCCTTCTTTTCCCCTCTCTCCCTCTCCCCACCTCTCCTCCTCCCCCTCATCCCTTCTCCCTCTCCTTTTCATCCCTCCCTTCCTCCCATTAGTGTCTGGGTGTTGTAATGGGTGAGGAGGGATAATTTCTGCAGGGACTGATTTCCGGTTTCTAAAGCTGGAGACTACAGCGCTCCCCAGGGATGGAGTAGCAGCTGCTAGATCCCTATGGTCTTCCAGCTCACTGCCCTGTAAGCATCTGGTGGTGGATACCGAAGTAGGGGAAGCGGTAGGCAACCTTTCTCTCCCATGTGCTTATAGAACAGATTTGAGGTTTTAGAGCTAAAATATAGTATATTGAGACAAAGTGAAAGTTCAAATAGGATAAAAATAATTTATCTGATAAGTTAGAATTATGTATGTGTTCATTATTCATAATTCATGATCACAAATGGAAATGATTTTGGAGACAATCTCCTACCATTTTACAGATGGGAAGGCAGAGGCTCAAAGCACTTTTCTTTTTGGAATGAGATGAAAGGGGTGTGTGTGTACATGTGTGTAGGGGTAGAAGTAGTAGTAGAAGGGGGAGGAGGGGGAAAGCAGGAGAAGGAAGAGGAGGAAGAAGAGGAGAGTGAAGGCAAAAGTACCTGAAGTCCAAATACCTTTCCACTACCCCTATCTTGTCATAGGTTTGTGTAATTCTATAACTTTGTTTCTGTAACTTAAAAAATTATAAAATAAATATACATTCCTTGGAGAAATTTCAGAAAGTATACAAACAAAAAGAAAGCTCTCATCCATAACAGGCAGATATTACCACTATTACCATCTTGGTGTGCCATATGGTATGGGTGGCCCAGCTTTCACTCTGCCTTTTGCAGGGGGTCACAATCACATTTGCTCTGGGGAGAACCCCTCAATCAGTGGAATATCATTTCTAGTGGCACTGCCAAGCCAGATGTCACATTCTCCATTTACAAACCGGTAAGCAGGTGACTAAGGTGGGATTTCAGTGTCCAGATAAGTGAACCCCAGAGACTGAAAACTCTGGAATTCCTTCCTCTGGAAAGAAGGTCACCTGTTAGTTCCCATTACCCAGACACCTGGAGCACCCTGGGTTCTGATCTTTTGAGAACTAACTCTTCAACTTTTCCTTCAGTTCTACTATGATAAATTTATGGCATTGATGGGTCCAGTTGGCGACCTTCGTATCAATGCCTTTTACAATAAGTGAGGTCTTGTGAACAGGTGGAATCTAGCTCCTCATCCCTTGATCTGGATTACCTGTGACTTGCTTTGGCCAATAGAATTCAGGGAAAGTAAAGCTGTGCCAGCTCAGAGCCTAGGCTTCAAGAGGCCCTGTGTGTGTCCAGTCCGTCTCCTAGAACCTCGACTCCACTGTAAGAACAAGCCTGGACTAAACTGCTCGTTGATGAAGAAAAATTTTGAAGCAAGCCCAAGGGCCTCTCCAACCAACTTACAAAAGCAGTGGACACACTAGTGGACACACACCTAGTGGACACACAGCTACCCTCAGGTACATGCAGAAGATCACTCTACATTTTTGAGCTAAATAAATAGATCTTTTTAAGCCACTAAGTTAGGGGTGGTTTGTTATGCAAAAATAGCTAAGTGATACTTCTGTGAAATTCCACATCCTTCCAATAAATTCCATTTCTTACAAGCCAGAGTGAATTTTTGTGGCTGAAAAAAAGAATCTAATGGACACATTCCATTCTTTTATCAGAATATAATTACAATCATACCACACATCCTCTTCTGTAATTTACCTTATTTCACTTAGCAACTGATTTTGAGCATCTTTCTCTAACAATAAATTGGGCACAGTGTAAAGAAGGAAAATCTACCAAATGCCGCCTCTGAACTTTGCCCAGATCAGTTTCCGTCAGGGTATCATGGCCATTGGCCAAATCACCGTTCTTAGGCAGGTCTAGCACGGTCTGTTCTTTTTAGCCGGAAGTGCCTTTAGTCTGTTTCTCAGGAAGATTACTGGACAGTACAACGATTTTTTACAGCTTGATAACCAAGCGAAGAGCATGGCCATGCCTCAGAGGTACATGTGAACATTAACATTCCCAGTCAATGTTTACCTCTTTGGAAAGAGAAGGAAGTATAATTTCATTCAAAATGTTGTATTCTTTTCTAATGTGTAAGACATGTGGATAGAGAAAACAGAAAAAGAGATAGATATTCCCTATAATGACTTTCTTTTTCTGAACAAAAGCCAAGTGATTGCAGTTCTCTGGTCCTTTTCTTCCTGGCCATCCTATTTCCATCATTTTTTTAACCAAATGGTACCTTTAAGTTGAGATATTATTTGTTTAAAGAGTAAGACCAAGGGAGGGTGCAGTGCTTTCTTAGTAATCCTAGTCTTTATGCTAGTGGAAGCGTGTCCACATTTTCCAAGAAAAATGTGTGTTTGTCCAAATGGATCCCCTGAAACTCTGCAGATGTTCTAGTTGGGTGTGGGGTGGGGGGGAGTCTGAGTTCATTATCTGCTCGGGTCCTTCCCAACAAGGTGCACGACTGGATGTCTATTCTAATCCTGATTGCTTTTCCTTTGAATTTGATTTTTTGCTGATAATAATAATAGCTACCATTTATAAAACCCATATGGCATTTGTCTCATTTAATCTTCACAAAAACACCATGAGATAAATATAGTTATTTAAATTATTTCCCCAAGCTTAGGGAAGGCAAGTAAGTGGTGCAAGGTAATAAGGACCAGAGCTGGGATTGCAAGCCCAGTTTATCAGACTCCCAAGTCAAAATACTTTAACTTAATGTTATACTGCCTCAATCAGTATGGAGTTTTAAATAAAGACATTTGTAAAAACCATACTAAATTATCAATAAATGGTCTTAAAGAATTTTCTTCCAATCCTAAGATGACAGGATGTTGAAGTAATACCTGACCTGCCCTGTCTCTTTCTACCTTACACAACTTCCCCAGGATTCCACACAGCCTGAGGGCACAGAAGAACACACAATGTCTCCCTGACTGAGGCCACAGGGCACCCTAGTGAAGAACCACATTCCTAAACTTGAGTCATTTGCAGTCTTACTACAGGCAATTGCTTAGGTACTTGATGGTAAGGAAGAATATGTAGAATATGTAGAATAAACTTGTTTTTGAAGTGGATTTTACCTTAAAGGGTAAATACTGATGGAAAACATAAGAGCACCTACATGAAACACCAAAAGTAAGAATTACAGCATACTCTATAGATGAGTACTATCTAAAAGAACTTTCTATAATTATGAAATATATTTTTATCTGTGCTGTCTACTGTGATAGCCACTGACCTCATGAGGCTATTGAGCATTTGAAACGTGATCCCTCCAATGGAGAGACTAATTTTGTTACTCTTAATTAGTTCATTATAATCAACTAAAATTTAAGTTTAAATAGTCATGTGTGGCCAGTGGCTACCTTGTGGGACAGTACAACTTTAGGTGACCAATCAACTGTGGTGTAAGAGATAGGTGAGCCACTTCAAGCATACCAACATTGGCATCATGGAAGTGCTGGAAGGAGAAGAGAGGGAGCAAGAAATTGAAAACATATTTGAAAAAATAAGGGCTGAAACCTGTCCTAACCTGGTAAAGGAAATAAACATACAAGTCCAGGAAGCACAAAGTCCTGAAAAAGATGAACCCAAAAAAGCCCACACCAAGACACACCATAATTAAAATGCCAAAGGTTAAAGACAAAGAGAATTTTTAAAGCAGCAAGAAAAAAGGAGTTATGTACAAGGGAGCTCCCAAAGGACTGTCAGCTGATTTCTCAACAGAAACTTTGCAGGCCAGAAGGGAGTGGAAAGAAATATTCAAAGTGGTGAAAATCAAGGACCTACAACCAAGATTACACTACCCAACGAAGCTGTCATTCAGGATCAAAGGACAGATAAAGAGCTTCCCAGGCAAAAAAAAAAAAAAAAGCCAAAGGAGTTCATCACCACCAAACCAGTATTACATGAAATGTTAAAGGGTCTTCTTTAAGAAGAAAAAGAAAGGAAAAAACATAGAAAATATGGACAACAAAATGGCAATAAATACATATCTATCAACTGTTGAATCTAAAAGTCAAAATAAACAAACATAATGGAAACAAACTCATAGACACAGAGGACATTTTGGAGATTGCCAGGTGGGAGGGGCTTGGAGGGATGGGTGAAAAAGGTGAAGGAGTTAGGAAGGACACATAGGTGGTTACAAAATAATCACGGGGAGGTAAAGTGGAATATAGCCAATACTATTCTAATAACTATGCATGGTGTCAGATGGGTATGAGATTTATCAGAATGATTACATAGTAAGTTATATAATGTCTAATCACTGGGATGTACACCTGACACTAATATAATATTATATGTCAACTGTAAATTAAACAATTAATAATGATTATAAAAATCTAGATGAGGGTGGTCAGGGAAGGTCTCATTAAGCTGTACCTTGAGAAGTTTTTGAAGTGGGAGAGAAAGGAAAAGTAATATAATTGGACTGAATAAAAAGGAGGCAAGAGGGGAAACAAGAGCTTTGTCCAGTAGAACAGTAGCTATAGATTTAAATGCCCACTGGAAGGTATCAGGAAAGTCACGCAAACCAAGAAAACAGGTTGGGGAAAGAGGCAGCAAGGTGTGGCAGGGACTCTGGAGAACTGGAGCCTGTCCCTACCAAACATGGCAGGCATTAGTCAGCTCCAGCCATTCAGTCAGCGCCATACAGAAATGCAAACCCCGTGTTGACTATCTTTGTATTTTTTGAGAGAAGTCAGAAATTCAGATTTTTATGAAAATTCATCTAATTTTAAGTGTTGGCAACTGTATCAATCTGTGTAGGCAAAATGTTTTTAGTGGATGTGTTGGTGGCCCACTCATGTCCACTCAGCACGCACCTCTGCACGCCGGCTGCCTCCTGTGAGTGCCTTTAACCCTCTGCCTGAAGACATCGTGCACACACTTGGCCTTCATGCAGGGCAAGCGGGGATGTGAGAAGTTAGTGCTCTCAGAAGCAGATGTCCACCAAACAGACGCAGGGGCGAGTGCATAAATACCCAATTTCCTCACCTCTCAGCTGGCATAGCTCTGGGGTGTCTTCAGTGTAGTCTCCCATGGGACCTAAACAAAGACATATTTGTAACAAACTCAAAATTTCAGTGATAAACTCCTTAAGTTTTAATTTTCATTCCTATCCCAGACAGTGCAGGTCAACTTCAGAGACTCAGCCTGGGAACACAAGGTTCCCTTCCCCACGTGGCTCTGCATCCGCTGTATTTTCCTTCTCTGCATTCCGCTGCAGATGGCGAAAGAAAGAGAGTCAGGGGCACTGGGAGAAGGATTTTCCCCGGCAAGGCCTAGAAGCAGTGACAGCACTTCTGCCCACATTCCATGGGCAGAACTCACTCACCTGGTCCCCTACGTGTGGGGGAGGCTGGGGAGTGCAGTGTCGCTGGGCACCCACTGCAGCTTATTTAGATTTTGTAAAACACTGCCCAGGCCAGAGAGACCATGTCTTTGAACCAGAGCCAGCTTGTGGGCCACCGATTTGGAATTTCTTACCTGCACTTTCCCTAAAAGTCAGAACAAGTGCCAGCAAGTCACCTCACAAGTCCTTAACGTGCACAGAAACAAATGTGACACCCTTTACCCAATCAAGGAATAAGATAAGTGAATGGAAATCAAGTCCCTTCTTCACTGACTAGTTTTATACTTTCGGGGAGAA
This sequence comes from Tonatia bakeri, assembly GCA_004024845.1. NCBI lineage: Eukaryota > Metazoa > Chordata > Mammalia > Chiroptera > Phyllostomidae > Tonatia > Tonatia bakeri. The sequence continues at coordinate 140,492 of PVIA01001480.1, forward strand.
AATTTGAATTTCATTTCTGATAGTTCTTATATGAACAGTGGCTCCCAACACAATAGTTTTCTTGCTGCGTTCTCTGCGAAGTGATGGTCTACTCATAAATAAAAGATCTTTTAAGCATAGTCCTCCTACCACTTCATCTTCAGCTGCTCTCCCCCTTGCTCTGTACATTCTAGCCATGCTGTTTGTTTCTTGAACTTGCCAAACCTTTCCCCACCTCCAGGTCTTTGCAGGTGTTGTTCCCTATTCTAGTTAGGTGTTCCCTCTCTTGCTTCTTCTCCATTCCCCGTTCTTTACCTAGGCGACCCCTGTGTGTCAATCAAGTCTCAGTATGAATGCTCTTTCCTCAGAGAAGCTTTCGCTGAGCACCCAAAATCAAGTCACCGCTCTCTGCCCACTGTCATTCTCGCTCATTTCAGCTATGACAATTTGAAATGCTCTTTGTGTGTTTCGTGTGTGTCTTCCGAGTGCGCTCACTTCAGCACCACACACACAGCCCTCAGCACAGTGGCGGGCACAGCGCTGGTGCTCAAAAGGGATTTGCTGAACAAATACATGAATATTGAAAAAATTCCACTGCTTTAAAGAATTTTGTGAGGATAATTTTTATAATTAAAAATAATATACCCCAACCTTTTTTGAAAGTTTACTTAAACTTTATTGGGATTTAGGGAAGAATGGTATTTGTACAATGAATGCTACCTGAAGCAACAAGGTAAAATGAAAATTCTTTCTTTATCCTAGAAATCCATGAACTTAATCTTTTCTAAAACTAGCCTAGATAAAACTCTATGTGATCATTTATGTCAACAGTAGTAGAGGGATAAAAACTCTTTTAAAAAGTGAAAACAGCATTATTAAGGGTTATTTTCTAAAACGATGATTGGCCTAGGTAACCTACCAAGCTGCTCATGGATTAAAAAAGAAAAAAAAGGAGGCATTAACTTTGATTCTTCCCTTTTGTTTACCCTGCACACTGCAGTCTGTCTGCCCTCACTGTGACTTGTACTCCCAACTGTAGTCCCTCCTCCTCCCAGAGAGAGCAGCCTGAGTGGAAACAGAGAAAGGGCGTGGCATTGGAAGATTGGGGAGTGCTTCCTGCTTGTGGTACATTTTATTTTCACCAGTTCTAAAATGGCCCCGGGGTATAATGCAGAGATTAGGACTGAGCCAGTCAGACCACTTGATTCCAGGTTCAGCACTTGCCAGCTGTGATGCAGGCATGTCACTTGGTTGGATCTCAGCTGCGGTTCCTCTAGTGAAAAGAGGAATATTGGTACCTCCCTCATGAGGTGGTGATAGCCATGAGTGAATATGGCAACACGAGGACACATTAAAAACCGAGAGAAGGAAAAGAAGGGAGGGAGGGAGGGAGGGGAAAGAAAAGAAAAGGAAAGAAAAGAAAAAGAGAAACCTCACTCTGAAACCACTGTGAACCAGTTATGTATGTTGTACCTTAAACTCCCTGGGACTCACCTATTTTTCCTAAAAAATCAAACAAAGGGGTCGTGGGTCACAGGACGTCTGTTGGGCTGTAGCGGTAAATGATAAAAGCTCTGGAGGTTCCACTTTTGCCCAAGACTGTGTTACTCCGAGCTGCCAAATGCATAATGAAGCTGTCTATTTAAGAAATACACTTATTTGTTTAGTTAGAAATGCAGTTTTTGGTTTTTAGTTTTCATTTGGGAGGGATTTATTGGCAACTGGTGAGATTTGAAAGTTTTTTCCCTATAGGAGGTGGATTTGGAAGCCTGGAACTTTTTTGGAAGCTGAAACTAATTAAAATATTTATTTTACACACATAGCTAAGACACTGCAGGGGAGAGAGTCCAGCGTTGATTTTATGAAAGTGTAATTATATCTACTAACCTCTCATGTGTGCTGTTCAGCATATGCCCCAGTACTGCCCCACCTGCTCAGGCACCTGCCCAGCATGTTAACTGGTAAAACAGTATTTAATGTGTGACCTAAGGGCACCCAGGGCTTGCCATCCCCACCCAAGAACAACACAGCCCTATTCCTTCCACCTTTTATTACCTACAGACCCACCTCTGAGTGAAGTGCTCTCCTAGTTTCACATTCACTGAGGGCTATACAGCTGCAGAGGAGGAAAAGAGAGAGAAGCTGAAAGATGAAGTAATTGTCAGTTTTGGGGCTGTGCCATCACAGAGGTTGAGGAAGAATCAAAATATGTGAGCGTCCTCTGTACTTCCTGAGTGCTTACAAAACCCTTGAAGAAGTGTGGTTTCAGTACAAGACAGAGCTAATGTGAACATTCACCATTTTTGAATGGTGGAAACTAGTGACTACTGAACTTTAACTGAAGACAAGTGTGTCGAGGGTTGAGGCTGCAGACGAAGACCGGGAACTATGAACACCCTGTGTCCAAGCAGGGGCTCGAGGCTTCACTGATCCCATTGCTCCTCCCTACTCTCCATCAGCATATTGTTTTTGGAATATGTTACAGGTAACTAATGAAACTGGGACTCCGTGAAGTTCAGTGCCCTGGGAAGCAGTCATTAGCAGACTGAGGACATAGACTGGGAGGTCATGTGGACTTCCAAACCTCTACTAACAACCGGAAGCACAGCTTTGGGCAAGTTACTTCCTCTTTGTAAACCTCTGTTTTTTCGTCTATAAAAGAGGAGTGATAACAGTTAATGAACCACCTCTCGTGAATATTCGATGAGTTAAATAATGAAAAATGTGACACGTCACCTGTCACGGGGGACACAAGTCAAGTTTTGACATCCTCCTCCCCAAAGGCCACACTCGGGGAGCGGCGTGGGGAGGTAAGTGGCAAAGGCAAAATACCAGCTTGGGGTTTTTGTTCTACTCATACAGCTAAGCGTTCAGTTTTCCAGAACTAAATTCAAAGAAAATAATTGAAAGTGGAAGAGGATAAACTGGAAGAACAGAACTGGAAAGAAACCAATCAATCCTACTTCTGCAACATACCCAATATGGGTCCTTTGACTCCCATACCAGGCTTTTCAGAAAAATCTGATGACCTAAGAACTATAGGTTTTTACCAAGAGAAGAGACTATAAAGCTTCTCGAGTCCCCAGCCTTGGTGGTGAAGAGACATTACAGTGTTATATTGTTATAGGCTAAGTCCCATTTCTTTTTCTCCAAGACTTTCCTCACACCCTTCCCCCTTTTTCTGCCTCTCCACATCTTGGCCTCAGCCTCCTTCTTCAAGGAGGAAAGTTCAGATCCTCCCTTCTCTTCATGAGTCTGCTCTCCCCTTTCTCTGGAGGCTGAAACATTTCCTGTTAGTGTGACATTTAATGATTTCTTTGTTTCATACAGATTAATCTCGCTCAAATAAGTTATGTGCTGCCTTTGTCTAGCCCACAGGGTTGGATACCAAGTTGAGTAGAACCTAGGAGGCTCTAATAGACACGTGCTTTGCATAAATTCTTGTTGAGAAATGAACTGATTATGGCAGTTGTGAAACACCCACCTGGCAGCCAGGACAGAACTGTGAACTTGGCCCAGAATTTAAAGACTCGGTCCCCACCCTCAGGTACTTTCATCCCTACAGAAAACAAAGCTCACAGCATTTCATAACTGGAGACGCTGTGGCAGAGAGGTCGGCAGTGTGGATTCTAGCATTACTTGTCCTCCCTTGCCTTGCTTAACCATAAAATGGACACAATAATGGGACCTACTTGATGGGGTCTTCGTTGGGTTTAAATGAGACCATGTCAGTCAACCTCAGTGCAGAGCCCACCATATACCAAGAGCTCAAAGTTAGCTGTCGGTAGCTTCAGAAATGAAAATAGCGTTTGTTCAAATGCCAGGGTGGAACAACAAACATCTTATACTCACGAGGCTCACCTGGACATATTCCAGGTACAGCTTGAGCTGCTGTTAACTTATTTTATGGGGGGATAAATGGTGATGGAAAAAATAAGTAAATAAAAATTTAAAAATAATAATTTTAAGGCATTTTACCCCAAGTACATAGCTCCCAGTGAGAGTAACACTTCTGTCCCATGCCCGTTTCTATGCAGTGGCATGGGGGAGAGGAGTAAAGAGCTGAAAAAAAAATTGCTAAGGAGCTCGCTTCTGGGCCTGTAAAGTCCCAGAAAGAGGTGACTCTGGAAGTCAGAGCCATTTACTGTCCTTGCCTTCCTGAGTCCCAAGGACGGGTAACTTGGAGACATGAAATGCAGTGAATGTGGAGGGTTTTTGCTGCTATGTGTTCTGTTATGAGGGGAGCAGCGGGCTGAGGACACTGAGCTGCCATAGAATTGTGTTGTGTGTTTTTCCCCCAGAGGCCCCATTTCAACACAGGCAACACTTCCTTTCTCTGAGACTGCTTTGAGGAAAACAAGCAGGCAGATTGGATATTACTGCGCCGGAATCATGCAGCCTGAGAGGCGTCTCGTGGACCAGCAGCCTGGCTCTGGGAGCAGTTGTGTCCAGCGTTGGCAGGGAGGAGGGGGACGAGGCTCTTTGGGAAATGACTTTGCAGCACATGAATGCACTCTCCTAAGGGGCCTTCGGGAGTCCTTTGAATAGGTATCAGCTTGGTTTCTGGTGGTTGCTGGTCCTGTGGGGAGCACCTACAGCCCTAAAGTGTAACTCTCCAGCAATTGCGCTTAGCATAAGGGTGCCTTAAATAACAAAAAGGGGTTTCTGGTTCAGAGGCTTCCTGTTGCAAATTTAACCCATGTTTTTGGTGCTTGGTGGGCTGGGGGGAGCACCTGTCAAGAGGGTCTCAGGTTGATCCTCTTAATATGCATCCCTACACCTAGAGGAGCTACAGTGCTAAGCTGCACTTGGTTTTGAACTCGATCATCCTCCTCTCCTAAATGAAGATGAGAGAACTGCCTGTGGTTATACAGGGTCTGGCAGAAGTAACACCTCTTGAGTGTGGTTGGTAGGGTAATAATATGGGAGTAATGATTTACAGTTTTAATTTAAGCATTTCACCTACAATGTCACATGGTGTGCTTGAGTGTGATATTGTTATGTTACAGAATTACATGCTTAGGATTTTATAATAAAAGATTTTGTAAGAAAAGGGGGCAGACCCTGTAACTTCCACAGAGGCACATGGTGAAATATGGGAGGAAGCTCTGCAGGCTCGACAATGACTGGCGGGAAGTCTTTAGGAAGGTGATAAGGTAGACATCCTCATAACAACAACAACCCTGCAGAGAGTGTTGTCTGCTCACTCTCTCAGTGCACTGTGCTCAGCCCTGCATTACCTCAGAGTTCTCGCTGTCACCCTGCAAGGTAGGCACTACAACCTTCCCTTTAGGTTGAGGTGCCAGAAGCACTGACAGGTCAGCCACCTGCCTGGAGTCACACGCCCAGCAAGGGCAGAGGCAGGGCTTGGCCACAGATTGTCCTCGTTCCAAAGTCTCTTCTCTTTCCGTACAGCTGCCACGGTCAATCAGTCACTTTTACAAGCTTCATTGAACCCAACATGCATGGAACACCTGCCAGGTATAAGGCATTGCATGAAGCCCCCCAGGGGCACAGGAAGAAGTGTGAGACCACCTGTGCCTGCAGAATAGTTCTGGAAAAGCGATGAATCATTTGCATGGTTATCAAGTGGGTGAGACTAAGAGTCATCTCCCAAAGAACACAGTAATCCTTCCTAAGAAAATAAGGTAGAGACCATATCTGCTTCCTATCCAGAGTGCAAACATCCCTTGAGGCTGCGAGAGGGCCAGGCGTCAGAGCACAAGTCGGGTTTTAGGGCTGAAGGTCCTGAATTCTGGTCCCAGCTGTACCCCAAACTAGCTGTGTCCTGGGCATTACTTCACCTCCTTGGGACTCATTTGCCTAGTTTAGAGGAACAATAAAAATGAAAATTTAATGTTTGCCCTGTACTACTGCACAAGGTTCAGTGGAGATCACATGAATTATATAAACATGCTGCAAAGAACTTTTTTTTTAAATCCTCACCCAATGATATGTTTATTGATTTTACAGAGAGGAAGGGAGAGTGAGAGAGGGAGAAAAACATCTATGTGAGGGAGAAACATTGATTGGTTGCCTCCCATACACACCCCAACTGGGGATTGAACCTGCAACCGAGGCATGTGCCCTGACTGGGGATCAAACCCACAGACTTTTTTGAGTACGGGACGATGCTCTAGCCAACTGAGCCACCGGGCCAACACTTAAGAAATTTCTTTATTGAGTTTTATTCCTTGGGAGGGCTGCAGGGAACTGAGGGCTCAGTGCTTAGGGATGGCTTTGTAGATGAAGATGACAAAGAAAGCCCCCCTGAGGGATGTCCAAACTTTTGTTGTCTCTGCACCACACTGGCATAAGAAGAGTTGTTTTGGGCCACACATTAAATACATGGTGACAGGTAATCACACACACACAAAATCTCATAATGTCTCAAGTAAATCTATGATTTTGTATTGGGCCACATTCATAGCCATCCTGGGGTGCATGCAGCCCTTGGGCTATAGGTTGGACACCGCTGCTAGAGTTTTCTGAATTCTAGAGGCCTTAAACTGGTCCATTCTCATTTTTTGGTGAATCATAATCACGTTTAATGCCAGGGGTTAAAGGATGGGGTCCAAGATTCTGTCCAGCTCTGGATCCAGTGAAAATAGCCTTATTCATTCAAAGTGGACTAGCCCCCTCTCCTTCCTGGTGAAATTTGCGGGCTTCCTCCACTGCATGGCTCCCCACAAGCAATGAGTGACATTCCTGGGGGTGGGGTGGCCTAATGGTCAAGACTCATGGTCTGGGTTGGAGTTCTTATTATGACACATTTTTTCACCACTCTAAACCTGATTCCTCAGTACAGAAAAGTGGGGTTGGGAGAGGGCAGTAATAGTATGAGCCTCATGAAGTTATTGTAAATATTTAAGTAAGATAATCCCTGTAAGATAATTCCCAGTAGTTGGGAAATAAATGTAGGCTATGAATATCATTATTACATTTATAATTATAGCTATCCTGTGTGCCTGGTCTTCTAGCAATCCCATCCTCTGATACACTTGTTTTCAGTGAAAGTTCAATATTCTAGGAAGAGAATTTAAAGCCTTGAGAAAGGTTCGTGAAATCAATGGACCAAAAGTTGCTAAAAAGTTATAAGGCCAGAAGGAAGAAACATCACCTTCCTTGGGCCCAGGTTTTAATCCAATAATCTAAATTGAAAAACGCACCTCAAGGCAGAGAGAATCTGCTTCATAAGATTATGAATAAGCGTATATTCTATAACCCCTCAGTTGAGAGTATTAGAACAAAGAAAAAAATTTTGTGTGTGAGGCAATCACAATCATTTGCTGTCAATTTCCTTAAATTTCTGGGCTTGCATAAATCACAAGCCTTCTGAAGTTTCCTGAGTCGGCCTCCAAACGCCATGAATGTCTTCCAACAACAAAGCCAAAGTGAAAAACGAAGAGCCTTCAACAAAAATATGTATTTTTGTTGTCAACAAAAGAATGTCCTGCCTAAGAAAAAGTCTTATAAGAGTTTATTTGAGCCAAACTAAAGGTAGTTGCCACTGAGAAGCCAAATCTCAACAGATTGAGAAAATGTTCTGGAGGATGGCAGATTTCCTGCTTATTTTGTACATCTGAATCGAAGGAGAAGATGGAAGGAGGTTACGTGAAATCTACTGGTGGTAGATCAGTGAAGAGGGAGAAAGCAAAGCAGAGGAGTCTCCGAGAGACACACACTTCTGTCACATCGGTAGATGCAGGGGGGGTTAACAATGAACATTTACAGCCCACAGAAATGGTACAATATTTGGGCACAAGGTAACAATGAGGGTTCCATGACCTTGTGCTCTGGTGGGAGATTGTGCTCTGGGGGGTTTTGGAAACAGGGGGATCACTGACATCCCAAAGTCATGTGTCTGTGGGCACAAAAAGACAGGCTCACTTAAGGCAAAGATTGACCTTTGTCATGAAAGGTGCCGGCTTAGGACGTGACTACCCACCAGGACTCACTTTTAGCTAGAAAGTTTTTATTCAGACCATCCCATGGGGTTACTTTAGGTCTCTGAATTTGTATGGCCACCAAGCTGGGCCCCCGGAGCTTGCCAGGTGTAGTAAGTGGCCCCTTTTTCACCCAGGGTTACGTCATGAACTATCTTCAGGATTCTAAGTTTGGAGGAGTTTTCTTTGTGGGTGGAGTGGGAGGAGGGAAGAAGGGAGGCTTGAAAGCATCCCTTAGACCTCCAGGAATAGTGGTGCAGAATCCCCACCCTAGAGGCTTCCTTTCTCTCTAGAAAAGGCAAAAGCAAGCAAACAACAACGAAACCCCACAGTGCTTCAGGTGTTTCCCAGAAAAACCCAGAGGCTTGCCCCAAGCAGGCTGGTGTCAGTTATTCCTCCTTCTGTTTTGCTGGCAGGTCACTGGACCTTGAAGAAGAGGAAGTGCGTGTATGTGCATGTCCTGTACCCTCTCATCGTGGGTGGAATCTCACGGAGGCCTATTGAAAGTGAACAGATACCTGCCCCCTCAGAAAAACTCTGGGCCGCTGTGTTGTGTTCAAAGAATCTGCCCAGATCCCATGTTTGGCATTTTCATGAAATAAATAAACGTCTCTGGAAAAGAACCACAGGGCAAAGGAAAGCCAAGTGCACTGCTGAAGGAGGAAGAGACACTGCCTGTCAGTCCGGCAGAAAGTCGCCCTCGGGCGGGCGGCACAGCAGAGGCCTGGAAATCCCAGAGCAGCCGCTGGGAAGTCCCACCTGGTCTGCGTTTGGCTGAGCCTTTTTATGGTGAGATCAACGCTTGTCCTTCTGCATCTGTAAATGAACCTTAAATAAACTCATTCCTTTTGGGGGTGGCATTTCTTGTTTCATTTCTCTTGATTTTTCTTCCCTTTCTATTTCGTAATCATTTGCATCGTCTCTGACATTTCAAGAAGAGGAAACCTGAACTGTGGCAGGGTACTGTAAGTGTCCAAGCCGCCAGCACAGGTGTTAATCTGAGGGCGGCAGGGCGGCACCACCCGCCTCAGACCGGCTACGTCTGAATTGATTTGTCAATCAGCATCTCTCCTGGGGAGACTGAAGCCCAGCATGCAGCAAGAACCCAGCAGCTAACCCTTGTGCATCCTGATATTACCACTGAATAGTACGAGAGCTCAGCCCAGCTACTTAACCTTCTGGATCCATGGATCTGAAACTGCAATCACATCCACCTCATGTGGCACAAGCCTTACATGTTTTTATGAAGGTTCATTGAACCCTTGCTCCAGCCACAGCATTTTACTGTGGTCTCATTGAACTAGACGCCTCAGAAAGAAGAGATGAAATGGAAGTGCTTGCCATTTTATGAGAACTTGAACATATCCGCACTTTTTCTAAAGATGACAGTGGTTGTGTGACTTCGGTTTCCCCACGATGATCTGCCTGGGAGAAGATAAGGGCAAGACATTAAACTTCAGTAGCCTGCCTCTGAGCCCAAATCCTGGTCTATCCTCCAGTTTCAACTCTACCTGCTCTTCAGCTTCATTTGGGTCACCCCATGACCCATGGTTTGGGTTCGTACTCTCCCACCTTCCTTAAAAAGAAACCTTGGATGTATCAGTTATCCCTTCTCTCAGCTGGGTCCGTCCGTGTTTAACCCTCTGTAGACCCCTGTGTGTTAGGAAACAAGCTCCCTAGGCGGTATCCCCTCTCCTGCTGCTGCTGCATTTCTTCTTTTCCTTCAGCCTTTTAACAAATCGTCTATTCACTGCTGCCGTTTTTCATACTTGACTTACTCCCTCATCCACTATAATCTGGTTTCTAGCCTGAACGTTCCTCCAAGAGAACACACGAAGATCCCTAGGGGTCTCCATGTTGTGAAACCCTGGGACATTTTCAGTCTTTATCTCAGGGACCCTCATCAGCACTGGACATGGGCTCCTTGCTGGGATGCCTTGGCTCTGGGATGTCACAGCTGGGTTTTCTTCACCTCTGGCTGCTCCTATGTTGTCTCTGTTCCTAGCTCATTCTCCTCTGCCTTTTATTAAATGTTTAATTTCACCAATCTCAGTCCTAGACCCTTTCCTCACATTTTGCACTATCTCCAGGAAATCATTATCAATTATTATTTCAGTTATTATCTACACATCAGTGGACACCAACTTGTATATCCAGAATGGACCGCTTCTCTGTGGTCCAGACCTAGAGGCCCAACTACCTATTGCACCTGCATCTGGAAGGCATTCCTCATCAGCCTGCCTAAGACCAAGTCTGTGACTTTTCCCAGCAAATACGCTCCTCTTCCTTTATCCTGTATCGCAGTGAACGGCACCATCAGCCATCTAGCGTGCATCATCCTGACCCCTTCCTCTCCCTCACTCAGCATACCTGATTTATCACCAAGGCTTACTATTTCTTTCGCTTCCAAAATCGCTCTCAAAACAATCTTGATTCCAGTGTTTCCGTAGGCAGCCCCTAACCTGTGCTGCCACCGAGTTCTCTCTGCTGTGCTAGACTTCTCCCCCACTCACTCTGCTCTCGCCACTGCAGCCAGTCCTCTCAGATTCCTCCAAAATCAGTCAACGGCTTCCTACCAGTCACAGGAAAATAACCAAATTCCAAATATGGTGTGATAAAGACTGCCTTTCTGCAATATCCGTTTTCCCTTCTTCAACCAAAAATCGTATATTATTGGAATGGCAGTGTATCTCTCTCTCTCCCTCTCTCTCTCCCACACACACCATTTTGCTAACCTCCCCTACAGAGATTAATAACCTATGAGATACAAGCAGAAATTGTTATATAGTGTGGCTAGAAAAGTCCTTTTCACCTTGTCCTTTTAATTCTTCACGCCTGAAATGTGGGTGTGATGACTGGAACTCCAGCAACCATTTTGAGACCTTGGTAATGGAAGCTAGAACTGGAGATGGTAGAGGCGGAAAGATGAAGGAGCCAGAGGCCTGGTAACTTTATGAAACCACCGTATCAGACTTGACTGGCTACTACTGGGCTTCTTCTATGTGAGAGAACAAAACCCCGTGGTTGAATGCTTGCTATCATTGGTTTTCTAGCTCTAGGAGTTAAACTCAGTTTCTAACTAATCTCTAATTATTTCAACCTCTAATTGAGGTAGTAGAAGATTTACAAAGCCCTAAATGGCCTGGTCTCCACTCTACCTTGCCAGCTTCTTTTTGTCCCACTCCTGCCCTCATGTTCTTCAATGTACACTGGCTGGAATTCAGCTGCTCATATGCACCATGTGGGCTGTTCTGCACAGGGACTTTGTACACACTTCTCTGTCTGTAGGACTTGCCTCTATCACCTTTTATCTTCCAGCCTGTGCTGACTCACCTCTACTCATCCTTCAGCTTTCAGATGGAGCAGAACTTTCTTAGGAAAGTCTTCCTGGAGCATCCCTTTTTTCCTCTTCACTCCCTCCCCGCACCAATCCAGAAGAGACTCCTTGGTTGTGTGCCATCATACAACTACCATATATCCATTTGATTCAGAATATTTTCTCAGGTTTAGTAATTAGACATTTGTTAATATAATTATTTGATAAATACCTGTTTCCCCTATTATATTGAAACTTCATGAATGTAAGAGCCATATCCGTGTTTGTTCAACATTGTATGTGTGTGTGTGTATGTATTTGGTGCCTAATAAATAATAGTCATGTGACTGAATGAATGAATGACTTCTAGCCCCTTTTTCATAATCTTTATCAAGCCCCTTCATTCTCTCTTGCCTCAAATACTCTCTGGCCAAAACTCTCAACCACTTAGCACTAACATTTTCATAGTGTTTTATGGTTTCAAAGCACCTTGAAACAAATTATCTCATTTTCAGTCTCCAACAATTCTGTAAGATACTTCTGTAAGAGTGTCAAACCTTTTTCCAAAGAGACTTTCAACATAAAATCACTACTTACTCATATGTTTAAGTGGCCACCAGAGTTTGTGACTCCATTCCCTCTCATTTAAATCTTGAGCCTCAGCAGTAAATTGTGATTTAGAGAAATTTTCAGCTGCTGTGTAGCCATCCAAAATATATATATATTCAAACTAGAAAAGGCCAGCTAGGGAAGAACCTCCTCCTAACATCGCACTCCTCCCCCTTCCCTCACCCAAATAGTGCTTTCTGCGTCCATTCAGTCCTCCTGACATAAGACCCCAGGTGATAGTGATGCTGCTGGTTCTGGCATGCTTGGAAAAGCAGTGTTCTAATGTCTCCTCAAGGGAAGAGGATGTGTTTCTTTAAAGGAACCCAGCAGTGGATAAATGTGCTGCTCTGCATTTTTAATAGCAGCCTGCAGAGCATGGCAACTTGGGTATAATTTCCAGCCTACCCGGGAGAAAACTGCAGAGTTGTGACAATCCACTGAGCCAGGCATATTGCCCTGTGGGTAACAAGGAAGTGAAGCCACCCAAACCCAGTGGGCGAGCCCTGGGCTGGTGGGTGGCTTGCCCAAACTTCTGCACCTGCTTTCTTCCTAAGACTGTGAGTCTTAGGAGACCACAACAGCAGCCGTGTGTGCTGCACTGGCATGCTCTTCAGTCTCCATTTCAGCAGCTCCTCTGGCCCAGGCCAACAAGGACTGGCCCTCAAAGTACAAATAGCACAAGGAAAGCAGGATAGAATCTCTGACTCCACTTTAACTCTGCCGATGGCTTATAAAGTAGAATTATTTCTTCTGTTCTCTTGGCCATCGCCCTAGTCTGATAACCTTGACAATCTTAATATCTGTGCATTTTAAAGTTTTCTTCCAGCAGGATGCCTGCGTTGTTTCACATTTTCATCCTCTGTTTCCCTCCTAAAATGGTCTGGGGAAATCAGTTTGTTCCTAAAGTATGGTTGTGTCTACTTTCATGATTGATTTTGAAAACCTGATTTGGGTATGAGACCCAGGACCAAAACGAAGACTAGCTATCCCTTTCATCCAGTCACCAAGTCTTTATTGCAGCCTATATGGGCGGTACCAGGATGGAAAACAGACACACAAAGAAAGAAATATGTCTTTATTGCTCTTCAGGAACCTGAAGGTTCAGTTTCCTCACCTGAAAGAATGAAAACAAGAACAGTCACTCGTATCTTGCACAATTGTTATAGTAGTTAAATGAGATAATATGACCTTGTTATTACATTAGGTAGAAAGATAACAATAGAAATGTTTCAACTGATAGGCAAATGTGTATTATGGCTTTATCATGGTATGAATCAAGAAGTACTCAAAGAAAAATGTGTCAAATTTCATTATATCTTCCATTACTAACATTACCCTTCTAATATCTACTTATGTTAATACTCCAGGCCTTTCCTTAAGGCAGATTGCATATTGCCTATAAACCAGTGTAAGTTGTGTCTTTACAGCATTACTGTCTACCACGTGTACGATTACTAACACTGCCAAGTAACAGTAACCACTACCTCTGTGAACACTTACCATGTCCCATGCACTATTCCTAAATGCTTTGAAGTTATCATTTCATTTAACACTCAAGACCACACTGGAAAAGACATACTACTTTTCATTGCCCTTCTACAGGTGAGGAAACTGATTCCCTGAGAGTTCAGGTCACAGAAAACATGGCTTGGCTCTTACAACAGACACACGTACTAGGCAGACATGCATGTGCTGATGTGTCACCAGGAAAACTATCCGGCAGGGAAATGTTCCAGGTCACACAACGAGGAGGATTCTGGTTCTACCTGCTCCCTTCCTCGTCCTTCCCTAACCTCTGAGGAAGGTCTCGGCTTGCCAAATAGTCTGTTATGTTGGAGTTTGTGCTGAAAAATGGATGAAGCAGGTGGAAGGAGAGAAGGATAAGAGCAATCTGAGTTAGGGTCGAGGCTGGAGTTTGAGGAGTTGGGAAGAGAAGTGTGGGAGTTGCCACAGTGTTGAGTATGTCAAAAGTGGAAAAAGATAAAAGGAATTCTGAGAGGAATGCACATGAATGTGTTCTCCAAACACAAGTAAATATCTTGAGTTATATTTGAATGTTTTTTTTGGATGCCAACCAAAGAGGCTGCTTTGAGCTGGACAGGGTGGATGAACAACTTTTAAACATTATGGGTATACATTGAAAACTTTATAACTTATCAAATCTTCTGATTTTATGTGTGTTGGCAATAAATACCACTGGTGCCAACAAACTTTGAAAAACTTTGTTTTGAAATAGTCTTTCTTAATGTTTCTAATGAGTGAGAACACCTAGTTTGTTAAGAAACCAAAGATCTCTAGGAAACCCGGAACAATGCAGCGAGAACTGGTGTGCATGAGGTAGAAGAACGTGTGGTGACCAGTGAAGGTAGTTATTGCTTACATCGGGAACAGCACTGAGGAGGTGGTCTCTATGCCACTTGGGAACATGATTACTGGAGGGAAATCTCTATTTAGAACAGATCTCTTCAACCTATTAAAGTGCACTTTTAGTGGGTTTTAATAAAATTATGCCTTTTACAAATGTTAGTACATGATACGGAAGTGAACCATTTGACATTCAACTTGATATTTCAAGTCATGAGCAGGAAACCTATGAAGACATGCTAGGAAACCTCTGAAGCTTAACGAACCTTTTGCTGGGGGAAAAAAGAATACAAATTATGTTTTCATACGTTGAGGCACCCATTTGAGGTCAATTTTATTTTCAGCATTGTATAAAATGCTACCTTTAAAAAAACTAGAAGGATTAAACATTACATTATGTATATCATGCTGGAAAAATACCATTTAAAAAGTATTCAAGTGAGCACATGCAAATTGCAGAAATTCTGGGGCTCAAGGGAAGGATTAAGATTTAGAAAAATATTGAAATTTTCTCTAATTATTTGGGGTTGATATATTAGCAGTCAAACATTTAGGTTGTTTTCTCAATTTTTCTTTAAATTTTCTCTTGTAAAGAGGTTTTCTTATCATTTGAAGTTGAAGTTTTGAAAATAGTCATCATAAAGCATGTCCTCATGATATGTTATTACTCAGAAATAAAATTTAAAAATAATTCTTGCCCTGACCAGTGTGGCTCAATCAGTTCAGCATCGTACAGTAAAGTGAAGGGTTGCCAGTTCAAATCCTGGTCAGGGCACATGCCTGGGTTGCTGGTTCAGTTCCCGGTTGGGGTGCATGCAAGAGAAAACTGATAGATGTTTCTCTCATTATCAGTGTTTCTCTCCTCTTTCTCCCCCCTTCCCCATCTCTATAAATAAATAAGTAAAATCTTTAAAAAAAATAGTGATGGCTATTAAAAATAAAAATCATCTTTAAAAACCAGATTTGAAATTATTCATGATTCAATGAAAAAATAGTGAAAATTAGAATTATTCAGAATTGAATGATTGTCAATGAAATTAAATACTCAAGGGAACAGTACTACAAATAAATGCAGCTGAAAAAGACATGAAGTCATCCAAAGAAAGAAGGAAGCACATAATACAAAAAAGAGCACAAGTTAATGAAAGTGAAAACAGAAATGTTGCTGGGTTTGAGAGAGCAACAAAATAAACAACTTTCTTGTTGTCTCTTGTACTCTTAATCCATTGAGAGCTCAACAGAGAGTTATAGACATGAAGATCAAATGATAGTCTTAATTAATGATTAACTACATGGAGGTTGTGATTTAGGGCAACAGCCAAATGGATGTGCTAGCACACCCTGCCCTCCCTCCATTCATGTGGCACAGCACACGAGAGAGGAAGAGACCCACTCACCTCAGATTATTGTCTTGCACTACTTTGAAGGGTTGAAAGAGATCCAGTACTGATGCTTAGGATGTTTGATGGTTTACATCCACCCAATCAATAAATCAGGACCAATGGCTGTCAGTCGACAACAGATATTAAAGTTCTCCTTTATGCAGAGGAATAAGGAATGAGGAGAGAAGGTGGACTTATTTAGGGAAGTCTGTTCATGTGTAAACTATAAGAGTAGATAATTAATATTTTCTACCGTGAAATAGAAGGCAGAGGATCAACCACATCAAATACCTTGATTTTGATAAAATAGATACATTTGGGGCAAAATTAGAAAATAAAATAAAAGAGATAATGCACAAATAAATATGTTAACATAAGACAGGGAATATAAACTGAGACAAATCGGATATTAAAATAATAAAATAATAATGTGAATTTTATACAGAGATATTTGAAAATTTAGACAAGAATGGGTAGTTTCCCAGGAAAATATAATTTTACACAACTGAGTCAGAAATAAATAGAAAA
This sequence comes from Tonatia bakeri, assembly GCA_004024845.1. Taxonomy (NCBI): domain Eukaryota; kingdom Metazoa; phylum Chordata; class Mammalia; order Chiroptera; family Phyllostomidae; genus Tonatia; species Tonatia bakeri. Next base: position 156,616 of record PVIA01001480.1, read on the forward strand.
CCAATGGACTTATAACCATTAAAGAAATTGAACCTATAATCATATGTAAAAATCTACCCAACCTCTCCCTTCCTCTCTCCTCATAAAAAGAAGAGAAAAAAGAAGAAGGTGGTGGAAGAGAAAGAGGCGAAAGTGAAGAATCATCACCAGGTCAAAATAATTTCAATGGTGAGTTCTGCCAATGGGCCCATCCAATCCCATACAAATAGTTCCAGACAATTTGGACCACCCAAATTTTTCTCAAGGATGACTTAAATTTCTTCTCTAAGGAGGAACAATTTTTGTTTGTCTTTAATTTCTTGAATTTGTTTTGGTAACTTTTACTTTCCTTTTATTATATGTATTGAAGGCAGATAACAGGCTCCAAAAATATCATTTCTTCATTCTCAGAAGAAAGGCCAGTGTGAAATGGGGGTGGTCATCACTGGTGGAAATGTAAGTGGGCACAGCCTCTTGGAAGACAGTTTACCAGTTTCTTTCAAAACTAAAGATACTTTTACTGTACAATCTAGCAATTACACTCCTTGGTGTTTTACGCAAAACAGTTGAAACTTATTTTCACATGAAAACCAACACACTGATGTTTTTAGCAGCTTTATTCATAACTGCCCAAACTTGGAAGCAACATAGATGTCCTTTAGTAGGTGAATAAAAAAATAAACTGTGGTACATCTGGACAATAGACTATTATTCAGTGTTGAAAGGAAATGAACTATCAAGCCACAAAAAGACATTGAAGAAACTTAAGTGAAAGAAGCCAATATGAAAGGGCTACATTCTCTATCATTTCAACTATATGACATTCTGGAAAAGGCAAAACTATGAAGACAGAAAAAAGACCAGTGGCTGCCAGAGGCTGGGGGCAGGGAACAGTGATTTTTAGGGCAATGAAACTACACTGTACAATACTGTGATGGCGGATACATGTCATTGTACATTTGTCCAAACCCATAGAATGTACAATGTCGAGAGTGGACCCTAATGTAAACTACGGACAGTGGTGATAATGGTGTGCCAGTGTAGGTTCATCAGCTGTGGCAAATGCACCCCTCTGCTTGGGGGTGTTGACAGGGGAGGCTATGCATGGGTGGGGGCAAGGGTGTATGGGACATCTCTGTAACTTCTGCTCAATTTTTCTGTGAACTAAAACTTTTCTAAAAAGTAGTCTATTAAATTTTTAGAAAGAGGAGACAGTGTACCCATTATTAAGGACAATTCATTTGAGTATATGTTTGAGGCAAAGTTCATGGAGGAAATGGGAGGAAAATTTTTGTTAATTCTTCAACAAAGAAAAGCCAAGAAATCCCATTCTAAGCCCATTGCCATAAATGGTCCTGTTTTTTAAGGAAAGACAACCCTTTACAGATGTTAATTCTGAGTTGCCAGCCTGCCTCCAGATGTCTTTTCCAGCCCCTACTGCTGTCCAGAATTTTGCAGCTTGGGGAACCCTAAAGATTCCTAAAACAATGCCTGTTGGCAGCCCTACCAGATCCAGTTTATTTTCTATTGGCCTGATTGTGGTGTTACTGTGAATTCTCATCAGTACCCTCTTCGTTTTGATTTCCTGAAGTCATGAACCCTAGGCTAACGGGTGGGAGGCAAGAAGGCACTGATTAAAGACAATGGTCATGGTCTAGCTCTCAGCCACCTGCTCGTCTCTTCCAGACTAACTGTGGCCCATCACTTTTGTGAGGGTGGCCAGTGGTCTAGGCTGCCCACCGTCAAAGATGGGCTTTCTGGGTGATCCTGAAGACCTCATATCTGTTTAATGAGATTCCCCCCCATCCCCCACTTTCTGTTTAGAACTCATCTTCACAAAGAGTTCCACTGTTTGCTTGAAGGCTTCCTTCCCCATTATATGTCATCACTCCTGGGAGGAGTAACACATAAGCTGTACAACTGAAGTGGATGACAGGCCAGGATGAACTAAAGATGGCATTTTGCAAGTGGCAGAGGTGGGGATGTCTCCACACTAAGCTGGGATATCTTTGAGTGCAGAGACATTATTTTTTCATCCTTTTTCATTATTGCATCCTCAGCATCAGAAACTATGCCTGATACATTATATGAAGGCTCAAAAAAATGTTTTTTGAAGAAATAAATGGATGGATTGGAAGATGGGTAGATGAATAAAGGCATACAAGGCATAAGCTTGATATTAAGACAAAAATTAGCTTGCTTCTTGGAGGTATGCAGGATACAGCTTCCAAGGTAAGAACTTGATCAGTAGGACCAGCAGTTGGGAAGTGCTTGTAGCTGGCTGAGCACAACACTGTGACTAGAGCCAGGCAACATTTATCCGTTTACCCATTCATGTTCAGAGATACTTGGAGTGCTATAGTATTCCAGGCATGCACAAATGCAAGGATGGGAACAATAAAACTCCTTGGGAGGCTTTACAGACTGGGAGAGGGAGAGACTTGTTCATAGGAAGGGCAAAGATGTATTCCCAACAATCAAGGAGTCAGCAGGGTGGTTTCCTTCTGAGGGCTGTGAGGGAAAATCTATTCTAGGCTTTCTTTGGCTTGTAAATGGGCATCCTCTTCCTGAGTCTTCACATTGTCTTTCTTCTATGTATGTCTCTCTGTGTCTAAATTTCCCTCTTTATAAGGACATCTTCATATTACATTAGGACCCACTCTAATGACCTAATCTTAACCTGATCATCTGCAAAGACTCTATTTCCAGATAAGGTCACATTTGAGGGACTCGGGGTTAAGACTTCAACATCTTTTGGGGCACACAATTCAATGCTTAATAGAACCCAAGATCTCAGCTCTTCGCTATTCCCACTCTGCTCCCACATCCTCCAACATGATAATTAGAAAAACTGTCACTAAGAAGTCCTGAGGCTTATGCTTGGGATTTTTAAAAAATTGCATTTTATCAGTAAGGTCCCACATTTTTTCTGATTTATTGCTTAATGAAATTGACCGTCACCTCTGTGGCTTTAACTATAAGGCAGAGGAAATGAATAACAGAGAATCCAATCTGAGGTGACAGTGAGGCCATTTCCATTTGACTTTTTGCCTTTTCCCACTGTGCACTTCATTCCCATAAACCATGGAATGAAGCACGTGGGCCCACTGGATCAGGCCTTGCTGCCCACTTCTCCCAGAGTGAACGTCTGGGGTCGACAGTGAGAGCGGGATCCCGTGCACAGGTGGGCTGTGTTGGGCTGTGCAGGATGAGAACAATCTTAGTATGGATGTCTAATCCAGGCTACTTGGGAGAGGGTTCACTTAAATATCTGCTCAAAATATTAGGCCTGAAAGTACAAGCAAGTTGTTCCCTGTTTGAACAGAACCGCAGGCTATAGTAGCTGAGAAGGGTGTTAGTAAACCTGTTCCAAAGATCCTGTGCATGGCAGAGCTTCCCTAGGTCTATGGCAGTGTTAATACCCCACCTACCTTAGGCCCACCCAGAGGTTACCTTTAGCTTGGGCGAAAAACTCCCATGCACCTGGAAGCCTTCTTCTCAAGAGACACCTGTCTCTTCCCCCTGTGGGTTTTCTGTGGCTGCTGGAGCACAATGGCACAAGGGCAGGGCAGGCTGTGATAGCTCGGCAGTTACACTACAGCCCTTAAGCAATAAAGGAGCAATAAAGGGCAAGATCTGACAGATAAACCTCCAGCTGCTTCACCCCTCGATGGGACAGTTCTGAGGTATGTTCTGCACATTGTCTCAGAGGACCCCTAGCATAACGTGCCTCTGTTACACACAGTGTACCCACTAGTTAACACAGCCTTTGTCTTCCCCCCTTTTCTGTTTTCCTTCCTCATCCTGGTCCCTGGGAGAGCCTCCCAAATAAACTACTTGTACCCAAATCCTTATCTCACGGACTACTCTTGAGGGAACCCAAATTAAATCAATGTTTATAAACCTCTGAAACTACACACAAAATAGGCGTACCTCTGCATTTTTCTGAGAAAGGGTACATAGCTTTCATCAGATCCACAACAGTTCTTACCCCAAACCAGAAAAAAGGAGTATGAACCACAGTTCATCATTTCACAGATAGAAGAGTTGTTTCTTTCAGGTCTAATCTAATCGCTTTCAGCTTGGGAAACCAAAAGGAATGGAGGCAACATTTTAACTTGCTGACAGACCAGCATCATGGGAACCAGGGAGGCAGAGAGAACAGCACCCTTGTGTGGGAGTCCCAGACCAGGAAGATCTCTACACGCGGCTCTAAAGTGCTGTTTCCAAGGCCGGTGTCTGACTAAGGCTATCTGATGTGTGTGCACATGTGCAACCCCTTGTGTTAGAGAACTTGACTTTTATTGACTTTTCGTGTCTGGCCACCATTAGAAGTGTGTCTTCATGTCAAATTATCATTAATCAGCAATCGTCCTCATGTCAAAGTCCTGTATAGTGTTAATTCGCCATTGGAAAGTGCCCGTTCTACAGTAAGATTTTAGTCTTGCTGTTTTTTAATAAATTGAGAGTTAAATTTGCCACCATGGAAATTATGGAAATGTAGCACTGTAATTGCTGCCGCGGATGCCAAGTGCGAGGGGCTGGAGTCAAATAACCACTAGGGAGCACATGACTCCTCCCAGGAGCAAAGCCGCACGGTCGTTTAAGTACCAGGGCTGAAGTCAAAGAGACTGTGACACGAAGGAAAGGCAAGATCGAGTTGTTGTTGAAACACTCTGTTTCAAAATTCCAATACTCAACTCTTTAATAAAACTAAAAATTTTCTTTGACATCTGTTAGGAAAAAACTTCAGGTATGATTTCTCCACGCTAATACCAATGACTAGATCAGAGAAACACGTTTAGTCCAGATTTTGGTAATGCAGTAGAACTGATACATTTTAAGTGAATATGATAACTTCTCATAGTTTATAAAGCATTGCAACATTAAAATTGTCTTTTTGTCTTGGTTAAGTATAAGACATGATCACCCCAAATCAGCAAAAAAACCTTATTGTTATTAAGGTAATTGTGTACAAAATACTTTACAAATGGGCATTATTCACATTGATATTTATGGAAATCCAAAAACAAGAGCAGGATAAATGCAGGTTTGGACTTGTTGTTTTTCCTTTCCTTTTTCTTCTTCTTTTTTATATTTGCCAGTTATTATAAAGAATTCAGAAGAATAACCAGATGAAGAGGTCTGTCCCTGTGGAACTGGGCACACCCACCCTCCAGGCATGTGGGTGCATTCTGGACCCCAGGAGCTCTCTGCACCTTATCCTCTTGTGTTTTATGAAGCCTTCATTACATGAGCGTGATTGGTTGAATCATGGGCCACTGACGGTCAAGTCAAAGTCTAGCCTCCTCCTCCCCTCCCTGAAGATCAGAGGGTAGGGCTGAAAGTTGTCATTTGCCTTTTTAACTACCAAATCCTACATCAGAAATTTAGTTCTAGCCAAGCAATAATTTCTATAACATTAATTTAATATTATAAATATGCAATTAATTGGTTTTCTTGTTTGAGTTTGCATTTAATTCATGTTCTTTTTTCACCTTTGTGTAGTGTGCAAGAGCTTTCAGCGCAGTGAGAAAATACCTAGTTTACTTGTGCTTAAATAATGGTACAATACAAATGCTTAAGAGAGCCCTAGGGAGCATATGAGAATTTTGTGTTTTTCAAGGGCTTTGCACATCACTCAAGCTTAAGAAATACTATCTCAATATCTCAGAGGAAAGCAATATTAATGTTGGCAAGGTTATCAGTTTTGGGAAACCATTCTTTATGGTACTCACATCGCTGCCCACCTTGTGGGCAGAGGCATCGAGTGCTTTTGCTCTGGATTATCTTCTCAAGGATATTTGTATAGTGAACAATATTTGAAAACAGACATAATATCTCTATAAAACACGGTACAGATTTGCTTCCACTGTTGGAAGATAGAGTAAAGGGGAGGCATGCTTACTGTTTAATATAAAAGATTCAAGTTCCCTGAACTCCATGTCTCCCCCATGTAATGCAGCCTACAGTGTATGCACCTGTCACCTGGCCCTCTCTGAATTACCCCATGGGCGTGAGGACTTGGGGAACTGGCACATAAATGCAGGTACTCTGACTATTACTATTGCTGTGAATAAGAACTATCCGGCATCCCTGACCCAGGAGTTTCTAGTCTTTTGCCACACCCATGAAACTTCTACTGACTAAATTGATACTTTGCAAGTTCAGTGAAATCTCAGGTCCTTCATAATTCTAGACAATCATGTTGTCACTCACCAACTCTGTGACCTTGGACAAATTACTTCTCTGAGTTCAGTGTTTTCATATGTAAAAGGAGGAATAATAGTCACCTTAGCTGGGGAGGTATTGCAAACATTATAATACCTGTGAAGTGATTAGTATGGTACACAGTACATAGGGGTCAATAAATGGTGAAGGCTCTCAGCTAGCAATGCGCAGAATGTAGAAGTGAGGGCAAAGGTCTCCTTTGTTTTGAAACCGTTACAGTTATATAAGATCATTAGGACCCAGGCTACGACAGTGAGAGTGGTGACAGAAAGGATCCTGAATAAATTGAAAATTACTAGAACTTGGAGATCAATTGGACATAATGGGAAAATGAACATTTATTGAGTACCTAATACATACCAAGTGCTATCCTATGCACGTCTATGTAGTAACTCAGTTCTCCTTAAAATACTGTAGGCAGGTACTATTATTGTTGACATCTCCAGCTGAGAAAGCTGAAACTCACTAAGATAAAACAACTCTCATGAAATTAAGTAACTAAGGAAAAGCCAACGGGGACTCAAAACCAGGCAGCACAATCCCAAAGCCCATGTGCTCAATGGCCACTCTCCTCCATCCCTCAGCATGGGAGGAAGCAAGGGAGTGGTCGATGAGGACTCCTTGGTTGGGTATTCCCAGCATCCCTGCCATGTCTGGGTCTGGTGCTTGCTCTGTCTTTTCATACTGTGTCTTCTGCCTTTTAGAATGCCTTTTATTTTTTTTCCTTGGTTGCCAGACCTGGTGTACCAGGTAAAAGGAACAGCTGCAAATAGTCTTTTAGTAATGTGATGATAGGTGCGAGGGAATGGGAAGCTGTCTATAGTCCTATGATTGGGTCTCGGCCTCTAGTGAGCCTGTGCTTCTGGACTGTGAACTTCATAGGTGCGTCTCAGTCTCCCCCAGTGGTGGGACAGGGTGGCCAGAGTGGGCTGCACTTGGGTATTTCCCTTCTTCCAGACTAGTTAGCCTCTGGTAATACTCCAGCAGGTTAGGCTCCTGCTAAAATTTCTCCCAAGTGAGGGCCTTGTTAGGAAGAACAGTGTACTCTGCAATACTTCAGACTGGTTTCTTTCTCCTCCTCCTACCAGAAGCTTGAGGAAATTTTTCTCAATATTTACTTTGGGAACATGGTTGAGCCTCTGAAGGTAAATCTCACAAGGTTGTAGAGACCCCAAGTGGGTCTCCCTGGAGTCTTGAGCTCTCAGAGCTGTCCACAATGGGCCTCCAGCAATTCTTCAATGACAGTTCAGGTTTTCCTCCTGGCACTGGTTTCTGTGACTGCCATGAGTCCCTAGGAGGCTGCCTGTCCCTCTATTTGCCTGTTTCTCCAGTCTCGGGGGCCATGTTTTGCCCCGTGTCCTCTCTGTGTTACAGATGAAAGGAGAGTTGTTCATTTTTCAGTCTGCCCAGCTTCATGCTTATTGGAGAGAGTGGTGATTTCCTAGCTCCTTACATGCAGAACTGGAAACTGGAAGTTCCTCACTGGTCCAGGAGCTGAGGAGAACAGGAGGATCAGAAGCTTGTACTGAGAAAATGATGTTCTGTGTCCTGGCATTTTGAGTCTGGGGTGGAGCAGAGGTGACCTACAGGTGCCAATGGGAGAGGCTGGCAAGTATCTGCCAGGTGTTATTGAGGCATCACCTTCCCTTTTTCAGAAAAATAGCCTCTTAAAGTAGGTGTCTTCCAAACACAATGTCAAAGCTCTTTGCCTCCCTCTGACAGAGCTGGCACTCACCAGAAAGAACCAGAATAGCATGTAATGTTCTAACAGCTCTTCCAACAGTGAGACTAAATACACATAAACTATTCTAAATTTGTATCTGCTGTGAACATGAACAGTGTCACAGTGTCATTCTGCTGAGTTTTGTCTGGACCAATTATATGCAAAGAAGGGATAGGCAGGCTCCATCACCTCCCTGACTTTTCTGTCTTCAACACCGTATCTTTGTGCCCAGGCAAATAACTCTGGCCTCACTTTGAGTCTCCTTCATATGGTAACTCTGTCATGAAAACAGTGAATGGAGATTGAAAAGAAATAGAAAATTTAGAAGAGATGTAATACAGGTTTTTCTAGTGATCTCAGTTTTGTGTCTTTCAATCAGTTCAGTCTCTGTAAGGGGATTTATTGGACTGGTTACACAGAGAAGTAAAGAGAGCAAGACATTTTCTCAGAGTGGAAAGTCCAGGCAATCTCATGAAGAACTCATGAAGTATGCTCTAATCTGACATAGACACCGGCCCACAGTGTCCACGGCATTATGGATGAGATGAAATAAATTCACAGGGATTACTGAGTCCTGTGGAGGAAAAGGGATGGTGAGACTCCTCTCTCAAGGGGAGAGCAAGCCTCTGAGTGCCTTGGCCACCCTCTCAAGAGGAAAGCACCCTGACTCTTGCCTTGAGAAGCTTTTATTGGATTCAATTTGCATAGGAATACAGGGTGTATATGTAAATATCATTAATAATTATCAGGCAGTAAGGAGCAAACAATAGATAACATACAAAGAACTCTGAGGGCCTATTTTGAGTCAGGGTCAGATAGCTAAATGGTCATAAAACTTTGGGGAACAAACTCACTTCCTACTTAAACCCTTATCATTTAATTGAGAGCATTCTAAACAAAGCAGGTTTCACAGGATTTTACATATTCTTCCTTAGGCCTGAATGCCCTAGGGAACCCGCCCTTTCCAGATGCACCCACATCTGGCATTGTTTCAGGTTTAAGACATTGTTTCAGGCTTAAGTCAGGCAGGGAAAGTAAGGCAGCTAGGAGATTAGGAGACTTCTCGAGGACAGAATGAGGACTCAGGCTATGTCAAAGCCAAAAGGCAAGGGCCCACCACCCCTTTTCTGTAGCCCCCAAGTCCTTCCCTGGGTTCCCCCTGTGATCATGCCTGTCTTAGGTTGTTCCTCCCTTGAGGAATCTTCCCGATCATTGGCTAACCGATCAAGCACTGGGGGCCAGGCAGGGTGAAGTAAAAGAGACAGAGGTGGCACCACTGCCAGGGAGATAAGCTGTCCCCTTAGTGGCTTATGGTCCAAAGTTCACTCACTCAGCCTTAACCGTGGGGGGTTACAGCTCCTGAAACCAGGCAGGGCAGTTCCCAACACTAATCCTCCATCCTAAGTTATGAGAGCCTAGAAGGAAATAAGCCATGCTCCTGACTCAGCTCCTCCATCCACCTCCTGCCTCTCCTGATTTCTCTCTGCTTTTTTCACCTGATGGCTTTGTCTCAGTGTTTTCTTTCTTCTTCCTTAGCATTACTTGGCTTATTCCTCTGCTGTCAACTGCTGGTTCTTTCTTTCTAGATCTCTCATTAAAACTCCATATAAGCCTTAGCCAAGTAGGTCAGCTGGAGAGAGCATCTTCCCGATATACCAAGGTTGGGGGTTTGATCCCCAGTCAGGGCACAGAAAAAAGAATCAACCAATGAATGTAAAAACAAGTGAAGCAACAAATCAGTGTTTCTCTCTCCCTCTCTCTCTCAAAAAAATAGCAATAAACAAACTCCATATAAGAAAGGGTGTGATTAGGATAGTCAGTCCCATTAAGAGAAGAACACACCTTTGGGAAGCACAATGCAGGACTACTGGATAGCCTGTAAGTGATAGCTGAGGATCAATTACTCATCCTTGGTTCCATTGGCTGGGGGTTGGGGGTCAAGCAGCACAAAGCCTGATGACTTAGTTTTCTTCATGGATTCCTCTCCTATCCCAGTTCAGTACACCTAAGCCCCGTGCCAAGCCAGGGCAGCAGTAGGCAATGCTCTGGGACTGACCTGTCTTGCTCCCTCTCTCATCCAGTGTCCACCAGCTTCTAAACTCTGAATCCTCTATTAATCATGACTCCTCACCTGGCCACTCGTATTGGTATCTGTTGCTCTGGCTTCTGACACTTCAATACCCTTCAAAGGCTTTGACTCAGCCTTACTCAGTCAACTCTCTCCATTTCATGTTTTCTCAGAAATAAACCCTGACCTAGTGGGCCCCACCAGCAGTGAAGGGGACAGGCTAAGCTGCTATAACAAAAGGCTTCAAAACTATAGAGGCTTAAATAGTTATAAGCTTACACCTCTCAAGTCATAATGCGGAGGTATATGGTCTGCCATTACCTGCTGTCATTAACACATAGTTTCCCTCTCTGGGTGGAGGGTAGCTGCTCCCATTAATGTCTTTTGCCGGCCAGCAGAAAAGAGGAAAAGAGGAGTACACACCTTTAGAAAATGCACATTACTTGGTGCGCACATCCCACTGACAAAACCCTAGTCACATGGCCCCACCCAGCTTCTAACAGGGCAGGGAAACAATCTGTGGATGAGCAGTCATGCCCTGCTAAAACCTGGAGTGCGGGGTGCATGGTAGGCTCGTTGAGACAAATGGGGGAGAATGGATCCTGTGGAACAATTAGTGGGCTCAGTCACAGGAATAACCTTAGACCCAAGCTTGGGGATAGATCCAGATTTTGTGGGGCCTGGAGCTTATACAACTTTCAGGGCCCTCTTTAAGACAAAGAGTGCAAACAAATAACCACAAAATTATGAATACAGGATCTTAGAAGGGGCCCAAGCTAGCAAGAAGCCTGAAAACTTAAACTTCATCAGCTTCATGGTTAAGCCACCTTTGCTCTGGTCCATTAATCAATGTCCCAGTGAAGTTCTCTCAATTCTTACAAAGAGCAGTTTGGATCATTTAAGTAGGATGGATTTTATTGGCTTTCAATGCCAGAGCCAAAAGTGGTAATAGCATTTTGCTAAATAATAAGAAAACAAAACAAAACCTGTCTTAAATTTCCTCTTCCTCATGCTTTTGCTGTAGTCCCTATGTATCCATACAATGCCATTTGCTGGTGGTTCTGCACCCAGCAAGGGTGGAAAAATGCTCTGCCCCTAATGATATAACTGGGTTGTAGTCATAAAAACTGCTGCTGTGATTTCTCCTCGGGAGCAGTCTACTTTCCAGCCCCTGATAGGTGGAGAGACCTCCTTATTTATGGGCAATTGTTCTGTGCCGACAAGATGCCATAAGAAGCCCGTTTGGCAGCTGCTCATGGAAACTCTTACTGTGTCTTCATTTTCATATCAGTAAGCACGCTGTAGGAGATGAAGAACAGACAGAGGACTATGGCATTATCCCACACAGTCAATCAAGACCAGGCTAATTAGATTTTCCAGGTGCTTGGATACAGTGGGACTGCATATTACACAAATATATAGATAAACATTCCTAGCCACAAGGACTGAAGAATTGTTACAGAAGGCTTTAGAAATAAAACCTTTAGAAAAATAAGTCTTTAGAAAAGGCTTCAATTCTCTTGCTTGCATTCTCTCTCTCTCTCTCTCTCTCTCTCTCTCTTAGGAACCATAATAAAACTTCAGTACAATTGAAATGCTTGGGCCTGTGTATTATTGATGAGTTTCATGGGGTGCAAGAGTATTCAATCCCCAAGATGAAAATCTGAAAATATACATGCTGGGGGTTAGATGAATTCAAATACATAAATACTAGCACACTAAGGAAAATATTCAAGAACAGTTTTTTGAAAGGGATAATGATTGCTATTCATATCTGTGTTCATACCACCCCTCAGCTACACTTAATATCCCTGATTTATATCAGGGATTTTTTAAAAAATCATGTTTTTCATTCATTAAACCTATAGCCTGCTTTTGGCTATTGAGAAGTCATGGGTCACTACATGGCTCACATACAGGCAACTTTGCTCTCGACAGTTTTAGCATACCCCCACTCCCCTAATTCAAACACTAGTATCTGTGTATCTAAGAGCATTCTGACTTCCTGATTCTTTTCTGTGAATATGGGCATCCAAGCGTTGCCTGGTTATTTCCCCAGCATTTCCTCGTATGTCTTAAGTGGATATTCTTCGGGTAGCCCATCCTTAATTATTTCCCCCTCTTCTTTAATTTAACATTTATATGTTGATTTTTCGTGCTTTAGCTCCAACTCAAAAGTCTTTTTTCCTCCCTGAACTTTGAATAGATTCTGCGGGATAGCTCCACTTTGACCCAATACCAGCACTGCAATCTCAAACATTTCTAAATATGAATTCATGCCCCCCGGCAACCAATCTATTCCTCCTCTCATACTCCATACCTCCAGGAATGACTCTGTCATGCATCAGTCTGGGAGCCATGCTAGATTCCTCCCTCTCCTCTATCTTACTCTCCATGTCCAGTCACCAGGTTGTGTTCATTCTGCATCACTAATTTATTTCACATCAACCTACTGCTCATTCTTCACTGTGAGGAACTTCAGCCAGAATCTCCTTCTCTCTTACCCAGATTACTGAACAACTTTTTGTCTCCCTGCTTCCCAGTGCCAGGCTGATTTTTTCAAAGACACGTGTCAGTTTTATCACTGCCTGGTCTAAGACTGTTCACAACTCTCCACAACTTTTAGGATAAAGCCCAGAATCCTTAGCACAGCACACAAAGCCCTTCCTCTTCTGTCTTTCACTTACCTGTTGGGCAAAATCAAGTTACAGTGGAGCTCAGAAGAGTCAGTTAAGCTCTAGAGAGAGCTTTCTTTGCTCTCTGGAATTTTTTAACTTGGAGGTCTCACCACCACCAACAAGCTTCTTCTCACACACCACTCTGGGTTTGGTGCCTTTTCTCTGCTCTTGTAATCCACGTGTCTCCTGTGCCATGACTTTTGCCACACTTCATGGGTACTGTCTGTTCTTATTTGAGTCCCCCACACTTAAACTAAGCCCCTGAGAGACCTCATTCTTGTCACAAATAAACACTGTACCTTGTTTTTTTGCCCACATCTTGGCAGGGTACTAACTCATAATAGTCACTCAAGAAATGTCTGGCACTCAATTAAATGGTGGATTTGGTAAAAGAAAATCACATATTAGATGGATGATTGGACTCAATGACTAGAAATTTCTAGAAATTATGCTTATAAAATTTTCTGGGCAGATTCTACTCTAGTATTTAAGCTATTACCTTCCATACTCTCAGGTGCAAGTTTCTTATCCCTTAAATGATAACTACGTATTTGATGAGCACCTATTCTGTGTCAGAAACTGCATGGTACCTCAAGGATGTGTAGGATGCAAAACTCTCTGTGGCATTACTTCTCCCTCAAGAATCTCACAGTCCAGGTTAGAGATGTGGCTAATAACAATTAAATTACAATGGGAAAAGTGCTGTTCATATAATGCAAGTGGTATGGGAAGTCAAAATAAGGAACACATTTTTCAGAGAAGCCAATATGAGCAGCTGATATCTGAATCTTGGAGACTGAGTTGGTGCTCATCAGGATGATAAGAGGTTGGCCATGGGCTTGGGGAGTATGTTGCAGAAGAAAAGGTCAACTTCTAGATTAGGCAATGACTGAATTCCAGGGATGGGGGTTGGAGAGCTCAGCTGGACAAAATCATGAAGAGAAAAGCCAGTCATGCCAAGAAGTTAAATCCCTGGTAAAACATACCAGGTTTAATCCCTGGTCAGGGTGCATACAGGAGGCAATCAATTGACGTTTCTCGCTCACATTCATGTTTCTCCCTTTCTTTCTTACGCCTCTTTCCCTAAAATCAATAAACATATCTTCAGATGAGTGTTTAAAAAAAAATAAACTGGGCTGAGTGATGGTATCCTTCAAGGAGGAAGAGCAAAAAAAATTTTTTTCTCTGAGTTCCATTTTGTCCTGAGTAACTTACCTTACCTACCAACGAACCAACATGCCAATCATATTTGACTGTTAAAGTAGAAACAATATATTGTTTTAAGCCACTCAGATTCTTCTTTGCTGCTTCTTGTATTTTTGTTAAAGCAGCATAGCATAGCTTACCCTGACTAATTCAGTCTACATTCTAAGGGCAAATAGGTGTTGTCCTTCTCTCGCACAGAATTTGTTGCATACTCTGAATCTCTCTCAAGTTGAAATAATAGTTTTCCTACCTCTATTTTTTATTTATTTTTATTTTTGAGAGGAAGAGAGAGCCAATATCAGGGAGAAGGTGACTCTGAGCTCAGCAGAACAGGATTCAGAAACCTGGAGTGTGTGAGTCACTTTAATAGAAGCCATGGGTCAGTTGTAATATTTTAAATATTTTACTGTCTATGCCCCTCAGTTTCAAATATCTGTAGTAATATAATTCTATATCAATTAAAAATATGTCTGTCTCCAAATCAGATGCCACATGGGACTCTGCTCTGAGCAGGAAGTTTTTGAAAGTCAGGGGTTCTTAGCGAGTTTCATTTTGGAAGTGTTGAACCTTAGTTTCTTGCAGCGCACTCAGGAGCACTGACTTAATAGGCTGTTGGGTGTGTAGATCTGGGGCTCTGAGGAGAGGTCCCCGGGCTGAAAATGGAGATTTGGGGCTTGAAACCATGCAACTGTGTGGCCAGATGGCTTAAGGAGACAACACAGACTGAGAAGAGGACTGAGGGCAGAGCTCTAGGGGACTCGGCCACCAAGCAGTAGCTGGAGGAAAAGGTCCCAGAAAAGAAGGCTGAGCAAAACAGAACAGATGAACCAGAAGAGAATCATAGCAGATTAACTTACAGAGTGGATAAGGCTACCTGTTGCTTAGCAATGGCAGTAACAATAGTTGCCTGGTAATACACAGTGCTGGAGTAGCACTCCAAATTCCAAATGTCATGAAAATTCATATTTGCCTGTAGCCTGTTTTTGTTGAGTTTAGCCTTTGAAGTCTTTGAAGTTACAGATTTGTACTAATTTGCATGGATAGTCCATATTCCAGAAGCAAAGAAAAACTATGATATTGTAGCTGCAACACTTTAATTTTCCATTTCAGGAAGCAGACTGTAGGTAATTCAGTTTCCTAACAAACACTTATTGTTTGTTAAATGGAGGGCTAAAACACCTACAAGCATTAAATCTTTGACAGGGCAATTATGCAAGTGGTGAGGAAAGAGACATGTGATTCTTTGTTTGGCCTTTTTGGTAGTTCAGGAATTCAGAACACATTCCCCTGTGTGATTCATTTGGACCAATGCCTGGTCTGTCCTACACGAACATAATTATCAGTAGGTATACTTGCTTACAAGGAAATCAGTGAGCATTATCCCATAGAATTCTCATAATTAGAAATGATCCCACTGAGTATCTAATAGAAGTTAAAATAAAAAATCCTCCACATACAAATACATCTACCCAGAATTTTAAGATTTTAAGAAATCCCAATTCAGCATCAGAACATGCAGTGTGAACCTGAGTGTGTAATTTGGACTTTTGTTTGTTCATCGTATATGTATTGAACTACTACTTTTGCCAGGCACTATGCAGAGTATGGGACACACATGTGACATTCAAGGCAGACACCCCCATGCCTTCATGGAGCTCACACTAAGGCAAAGACAAAACTCTAAAAGCAATCAGAAAAATAAACAAAAAATGCTTTAATTTACAATAAGTGCTGGAAAGAAGAGCTTAGCAGGAGGATAACAGAGAGGACCTACTTTAGTTAGGGTTGAACGCTGGCCTCTCTTAGAAGTTGACATTCAAACCAAGCATAGTGATAAGAAGGGGCTGACCCTGGAAAGAGTAGGAGAAGCATACCAAGCAGTGGTAGTAGTGGCTATTGTGGCCCATACACAAGCCTGCCAGGCAATGCGAGGAGAAGGCCAGTGTGGCTGGCGCTTAGCAAATGGCATTGGTGGGTGAGAGCTTCAAGAAGGAATATGGTAAAGATTTGAATGTTTCCCTAAATGCACTGGGGAAGGTTTCCATGGGAAGGGATCTGGGTGAAATGTTGCAGCTGTTCATACCCCTCAGCATCATAGGCCATAACAGCGTGATCGCCGTTTTAAGGGGCAAGATTTTTTGTTGGCATTTCCCATATTGGTGATGGGTGATCATGAATCTAAATAGCAGCTAAGGGCATTAAGCACTGCCTTGTAGCCCTGCCACACTTCCTACCTTCACTGGGGAGACGTCTACTCCTGCTCTTGATGGGCCTGGCTGGCAGATTTGGTGGGTCTGAAGGAGAGCTTCCCTGATCTCACTGGTGACCTGATGTTTAAGTCAGGAAGGCTGGGCCTCTATCAACCCACATAAGAGAGGTTCATGTTCAAAAGTAGCATCGAAGAACTGGAGTGATGCTAGCAGACCTATAAATGATATTTTGAGAAAGTAAATGGATTTTAAAGTAATATAGGTTTCTCTGCCACTTAGTGACAATTTTGTTGTTGTTGTTTTTGGTATATAGTTTAGCAGTTAGTAGGTACTAACTAGCTGGCTGGCTGAACGAGTATTCGAGTAAACTAGGCATGAATTGGGAGGCTGCCTGGTGTACTAGAAGGCAGCTTGAATCTAGAGGCAGTCACACCTTGCCACGCTGGGTTTCTGGGAACCTCTGCGTCTGGGAGGCTGGATAAATGTATGGCAGATAATGTGTTGAAGCATCTGGCATACTAATTTGCATTGATAATTTGGTTGC
Organism: Tonatia bakeri; assembly: GCA_004024845.1. Lineage (NCBI taxonomy): Eukaryota > Metazoa > Chordata > Mammalia > Chiroptera > Phyllostomidae > Tonatia > Tonatia bakeri. The sequence continues at coordinate 173,255 of PVIA01001480.1, forward strand.
TATTTTTATTATGGTCTTTCACTCTCCTTACTTGGTGACTTTGCTCTCATTCTTCTTCTAAATCAGTGGTCCCCAACCTTTTTGGCACCAGGGACATTTGGTGGGAGATAATTTTTCCCCAGACTCAGGCGGGCGGAGGTGGAGCTCAGACCGGAGAGGGGTGGGAGACAGGAGGCAGAGCTCGGGCAGCAATGCGAGACCCATCCAGGGACCTGGAGGAGGGAGGCTGGGGACTCCTGTAAATCACCCAGTTGGGGTTCACCCTGTCCCTTCTTGTTGCCCGCTGGTTGTTTCACTCATCTCTGCCAACTCCTGCTGTCCCTCCAACCCAGCCCACAAGCCCCCCAACTCCTTCGCCATTCCTCCAAATAAGCCAGATTACTTGACAGTCCCTTCCCTTTTAGAGCCCTCTTTCTTTCTTTGTCCACCTCCTCAGTTTTCAAGACTGAATGAGATTTGTGAGGCCCTAAATTGAGCCTTGAATGAAAACAAGGAAACAACCCTCGGAAACCTCATTCCCCATTTACCAAAGGTGCTGCTGGAGGTCTCTGCTTACCTAAGATATTTCATGGTCAGTGACTTCCTGCTTAGAGTCATATTAGGTTTGGTTATTTTTCAGATTCTTCCTCATCAAGCTGTGCGTTTCAGAGCCTAGAGTTACAGGAGAAAAAAAAACATTGTTTCTGAGAAATAGGAGGGATCCCTGGTTCATGTTGGACAAATATGGTTCTATGAGTCACAGTCTTTGTTAATCTGAGACGTGTCGATAGTAAATTGTAAACAAGTAGGTGTGAAGTTTTAAGAGCCTAAGAAATGCACTTATAGTTTGTAGAAACTGAAGAGCTTAGTCAAATAATAAACCTCTTGCACTGGATGACTTGAGCTTATGCACGAAGCCACAAAGAGGTGGTCCAGGAAAGGGGTTTATGAGGCAGCAGTGTGAACAAGGAAGCCCTCCTTCCCTTGCATCCCAGAGTGCCTGGAGCTCCACACAAGTGCTTCTCTGTGTGGACTCTCTGCGTGGTGAAAGGTGTGTAACTCATCCAGTAAACAAATTCCTTTTTTTCTTTAAGATAGGGAGTCACGCCAACAACAGGGAGATAAAGTGACAGTAAGTGTACTGAGTACTTAACTGAGATCTCAAGCCTTCTTCTCTCACTGATTTTCCAGAAATTCACACTGCAGACAGGAGATGTAAAGCATCTTCTCAGTAGGGAATCTGGCCAGCTCGGGAGAATGAGTCGAAAATATCAGCATCGAAAAAGCCTACCCAGAAACCTGAGAGCAGCGGTTCCTAACCTTTTTGCCACCAGGGACCAGTTTCATGGAAGATGAATTTTCCGCAGACCAGGGTAGGGGGGATGGTTTCTGGATGATTCAAGCACACTACATTTAAGCTCACCTCCTGCTGTATGGCCCGGTTCCTAACAGGCCAGGACTGGCACCGGTCTGTAGCCCGCAGGCTGGGGACTCCTGCACCACAGGGCCGCTCAGAGCACTAACCACACCCATAGAGATTCTAATCAGCATTTTAGCCGCCCCCCCCCTTCCCCCATCTTCGTCAGGAGCAGACAGCCAAGATCACCAGACAACCAAGGAGAGCCTCCAATGATCAAAATGAGTGAATAAAAACAGAACTAGGAAGAAACAGGCTGTTTAGGGAGAAGAAAACTTCATCTCCATAAACTGTAATACCTATCTGCAGGGAGACTGAAGATATTGCATCCATGAAATCAACACAGGATACTATCATAACGGAAATTTAGAAAACAGAAAGAGCTTTTGGGGAAAGAGCTTTTCATAGCAGAAATAAAAATAATTCAAAGGAAGGCTTGGAAGATAAAGCTGAGGAAATCTCCCAGACAGCAGATCAAAATTACAAGGTGAGAAGACAGGAAAATGGAGGCGCACTCCAGAAATGTCAGCACTTAACTTCAACTCCGCTTGCCTTGCTGGCAGACACCTCGGCCTCCCCTGCGTGCCTCTGGTGCCCCTCGAACCGCCTTCCTGGCGCTGGAGCCCAGAGGAAATGAGTCTCAATTGGTGAGTCCACGTGTGTGGGTTAAGAGGAACTGCTTGGAGCTCCAGAAGATTCTTCTACCTACTCAGTCTCTGCTGGATTTTGCAGCTAGAAGTTGTGGGAATTTATCTTCCTGGCAGTGGAACCCTGGGCTGGGGACCTGGTGTGGGACTGGGACTCCTTGCTCCTGAGATATTCCTTCCAAATTTTTATCCACCACATGTGGATGTGGGACCAACCCACTCCACCTCTGCGCCCCTCCTACCAGTCTGGATGGATGTGGTTTATTTAATTCTGTAGTTGTCAGACTTCCATTCAACTCAATTTTTGATGGTTCTGAGTGATGGTTATTTTATATTTTAGTTGTAATTTTGTTGTGGTTATGTGAAAAGGCAAGCCATGTCTTCTTATGCCACCATCTTGACCAGAAGTGGCAAATCAACTTTTAAAACCCACAAACAAATATAAAAATTGGCCAAGGAAAAGCTTCTGGAGCTAATAGGTTTAGCAAGGTTGCAAGATTCAAGATCTATATGCAAAAATCAATTGTATTTCTATATACTATCAATGAACAATTAGAAAGAAACATTTTTAAAATACTACTTACAAATTGTGTGGCAAAAAAAATACTTAACACTTAGGTATAAATCTAACAAAATATGTGCAAAATTTGTATGGTGAAAACTGGAAACCACAGATGAGAAAACAATGAAATAAATATACCAAAGGACACATACTGTATTCATTGTTAAAATGTCAATTTCCCCCAAATTGATCTACAGATTCAACACAATCCTAATCAAACTCTCAGCAGGATTTTGTTATATATGTCAACAAGCTGATTCTAAAACTGATATGGGATCGCACAGGAATTAGAATAGTCAGTACAGTTTTGAAAAAGAGGAACAAATTGAATTGTCCTGCCACCTGATTTCGAAAGTTGCTATAAAGCTCCAGAAATCAAGCCAGTGTGGTATTGGCAAAGGATAGACAGGTAGGTCAATGGAGCAGAACAGAGTGCCCAGAAATAGACCCACACATACATGTCCATCGATTTTTGACAAGAACGAAAAAGCAATAGTGAAAGATAGTCTTCTGAATAAATGGTGCTGAAACAACTGGCATTCATATACAAAAAAAAGAGAACCTTGACCCATATTCTGTATTATATACCAAAATAAACTAAAAATGTGTAACAGGCCTAATCTAAAATTATAAAACTTCTAGAAGATAACATTTTGAAAAATCCTATGACCTCGGGTTAAGCAAAAATTTCTTAGATCTGTTGCCAGAATGATAATCTTTAAAAGAACAAACTGATAAATCTGGCCTCATCAACATTAGTAACTTCTTCTTTGTAAAAGATACTTCTGAAAATAAAATACAAGCTACAGACTGGGAGAAAATATCTGCAAAGTGCATATCTAACAATGTGCTTGTATCCATGATGTATACAGCTCATAAAACTCAGTAATAAGAAACAAACCCCAATTTTTTAAATGGCCAAAAGATTTAAACAGATACTTGATCAAACAGGATATATGGATGGAAATTAATCACATGGAAACATGCTTCTCACATTTTAGGGAAATTCAAATGAAAACTATAATGAAATATAATTTTAAATCCACCAGATTCTAAATATAAGTTTGACAACTCCAAGTGATATGGAAGGTGTGGAGAATCTGAAAGTCTCCTGGCATATTGATAGAAGTCTAAATTGGAATGATGTCTTCAGCATGTAATTTGGCACAATCTAGGTAGGTTGAAGATTCATATACCACACGACCCAAAAATTCTACTTCTAGATAGAGGAAAAACTCTGAACATGTGCGCAAAAAGGGAAATGCACAGAAAAGTGTCAGGTACAGCATTGTGTGGTAAGGTAGAAAATGTCCATCAACAGGAGAAGAGATAAACTGTGGCTTGTTCGCACAGTGACCTACAACACAGCAGGGGTGAGCAAACTACAGCCCATGGGTGAGACCCAGCCCAATGCCTATTTGTATAAACACATCTTCACTGAATCCAGCCACCATCACTCCTTGATGTGCTGTCTATGGTAGCTCTCGTGTTTTAATGGATCATGGAGTAGTTGCAACAGGGACTGTATGGCCCACAAAGCCTAAAATACTGACTGGCTTTTACAAGAGAGCTGTCTGATGCCCACTGTACAGCATCGGGAAGAAATGAATCAGCAGTATATATATCAGTCAGGGCTTAACCAGAGAAATAGAACCAGTAAGAGATATGTGGTAAGAGGTTTAATGATGTCAACCATTGTGATCCTGGCAAGGCAGGTCGTCAGGAAGGGCAGGCTAGAACTGCCAACTGGGAGCTGAAACACTCTGCAGTCAGAATTGTTTTATTCAGAGAAGCCTCAAGTTTGTTCTTAACGCCTTTCATCTGATTGAATCAGATCCATTCAGATTCTCTAGAATAATCCCCTTTATTATGGCCCTGGCCGGTGTAGCTCAGTGGGTTGGGCATCATCCCACAAAGCGAAAGGTCATGGGTTCGATTCCCAGTCAGAGCACACGCCTGGGTTGCAGGCCTGGTCCCCTGGTTGGGGCGTGTGCCAGAGGCAACCTAGGGATGCTTCTCTTCTTCCCTTCCCCTCTCTCTAAGAATAAATAAAAAATACAATCTTTTAAAAAATAAATAAAAATAAAGTCAACTGATTATGGACTTTAATCACATCTACAATATACTTTCACAGCAATACCTAGATTCATATTTCACTGGTTAACCGGGAACTGTAAGACAAATCTTGTAAACAGAATGCTGAAAAACAATAAGAAAAGTTGCAAAATGTTATGGGAGGTATGGCAACTTTTACATAAAGGCTGAAAACAAGCAGGACAATTTAATGAAGTTGGTGGATACATGAATATATAAAATCATGCAGAGGAAATGATAAGTCACTACTTTATACCAGTTGTCACTGGGGAAAAGGGAAAGGAATGGGGATGGGTTTACTATATCTGTAATTTTTTTTGAGACAAGAGACTCCAAAGCAAGTGAGACATGTAAACATTTTTATTAAGCTTAACCCTGATATTTTAATTATTTATTGCACTACTGCTACTACTTGTACATATGTTTTCAGGCTTTCACAATCATTTTTTAAACGATAATGATTGCTCTCCTTTGGACAAACCTAAAAGGCATGTTCACATTGGGAAGTCAACCTTGAATCAGGACCAAAGAATAGAAGCTTCTTTTAAAAAAAAGATTGTATTTATTTATTTTTAGAGAGAGTGGAAGGGAGGGAGAACTAGGAGAGAAACATCAATGGTGGTTGCCTGTTGTGTGCCCCCTACTGAGGACCCAGACCATGACCCAGGCATGTGCCCTGACTGGGAATCAAACTGCTGACCCTTTGGTTCACAGGGCAGCACTCAATCCACTGAGCCACACCAGCCAGGGCTGAAGCATCTTTTTTATTAACATGCCAAATACCCTTTTGGTGGCTGCTGCAGGGTTTTGTTCATGCATCAGTGTTCAGGGAATGAGCTCCACCCGCTGGGAGCAGAGCCTGGAAAATCACAGTGATCAATGTGCTCCAGCCTGTGCTCAGCTGAGCCCACGGAGCAGTGTGTGAGTCATTCGTCCTGGAGCCCTGACCTTGGCTGCCCTCCACAGTGTCAAGGTCTGTAGCCAAACAAAACTGCTGACTTAAGGAACTAGAGATAAAGGGGTGGTGGTCAATCACATGACACGTGGCCTCTGATAGGAGGAGACTTGCCCAGCCTCCCAAGGGGCTTTCACCAGGGCCTGCATTTGTGTTCATACATGAAGGGACACATCATTAAGAGTTCTTCCTGAAGAATGTGAGGTGACTTCTGATTTAAGAAGTGGTTCTAGTTATACAGATCTAGAGATTGCAACCTGCTGCATGCCTGCAGAAATTGACCAACTGACATTCGATACAGCATATGAACATAAATCTTTCTGCAAAACTTAACTCCTTTTTTTTACAACTAAAACATCACAGAACCTTTGTAAAAAGTGGAATATATGAAAAACTAGATAGAAGAAAACAAAAGTCTCCCAAAAATCCCACTACTGAGAGTTCATGGTGGTTTTACTTCCATATTTTTTGTCATGTATGTATATATTTTTCCTATAGTCAGTTCATTTCAACAATGGTTATTGAGCACCTACCATGTGCCAGACTTTATCGTAGGTGTTAGAAATATATAAACAAACAAAACAATCATGGTCCCTGCCCTTATGGAGGTAACAGTGAGGTGAGGGAGACCGACCAGAGAAAAGTAAGTGTATAAATGCAAAAGAGAGAGTTAGATAACGTGTGATAAATAATGAAAAAAGCAATATCTAAAAATACTGAAGACTTGTACTATGCTATTTTAAGGCCTTTGCCTCATGTATATGAATACATTGCCTAAAGCTGGGGCGCGCGTGTGTTAGAGGAACAGTGGCTACCATAAATCTTTCAGCAGAGTGGTCAGGAAAGACCTCTCACAGGAAATGACAGAGGTGCATATGAACAGAGAAGGCAGCTGGGGGAAGATCCTGGGTATGAGCCTTCCCAGCTAAGCGAATAGTAAGTTTAAATTCCCTGAGCATGAAATAGTGTGTCAGGAAACAGAAAGGAATAGATAAGGATGACAGTGACTTTAGGGAGCAAGGGGCAAAGGGCAGTGATACTGAGGATGTGTTTGTGTTCAGACCATGTAGGTACTTGAAGGCCACAGTAAAGAGTTTGACTTTTATTCTAAGACAGAGGGAAAGCCTTTGGAAGATTTTAAGCAGCAGAGTGGCAAGATATGATAGCCATTGTTTTAAAAATCACACTGTACAGTGTTTTGCAAATGGATTTTGAGGAGGCAAGAGCCCAGTTAAAGCAAGGACAGTAGTTGAAAGGTGCCTGTGGCCATCTAAGCAAGAGGCGATGGCCTCTTGGGGCAGGGTTGTAGCAGGTTAGGGTTTTGTTGAAGTGATACTGTTTTTTGTAGTTCTGGGTAAGCCTAGTTCGTTTTATTTAATTTTATAAAATAAAAAGGATTTGAAAGATTCTTATAGAACATAATTTAAAATAAGTACCAGCCATAAGTCAAGAGACTCAAACTGGAAAACAAGCAGGGAAATCTAAGAATGATGCATGCTCAGAAAGTAGAAGGGTGACCCCAGAACTGTCACCCTTGTGGGTACCAAGGAGCTCTTCAGAGCAGCAGAACCAGACAACATTTTCCCAGCTGTGTCATTCTCTCCCCATCTCAACCCCTATCTTCATACCCTCATTTCAGTATGAGCAAAGGACTGAGTTTTTGTTACAGCTGCTACTTGTGGAAAAATGGAGACCATTAACTGACCCCATCTCTTGGGTCTGTCTTGCCAACATCCTACAGACAGAATTTAAAATTGGGGCACCCTCTTTGCTAAAACTCTGCTTACCCTTAAGTCCATGGAAAGTTAAAGGCAATTGCTATTGGATTTTACCAAAGGCTGAAGAGCCCACATTATTGATTGCTACACAGAAACCATCATTAAATAGAGCAGATGATAGTCTTCCATCGATGGGACTCAGTACTGTATTTATTTAATTGAATGTCTCCCATGTAGCTTATAGTTGAAATATCTAAGATCTACCTCCTTCTAGTTAGTAGATGGTGTCTAAAATTTAAAAATTATAAAATAGAGACATCAGTATATTAGTTAAAGTTATAAAAATAAAATCTATTACAAAAATCAGAAATCACAAAAATTGGGAGGCAGAAAGGTGAGGATGTGGGAGATAGTTCATAGTAGAATGTCGAAGATACTTTTGAGAAAAATATAACTATATTATTTAATCTTAAAATGAGAGCTACCAGAAGTAGAACAACAACAAAAAGCAAAATAGAAACTCTAAAAAGTGGCCTTTCTTCCCTGAGACCTGAATTAGAGGTTGGATGGTGAGTGGGAAGGAAAATTTTACTTTTAATTTTAGACTCTTATATGGCTTGAAATTTTTTGATATGTGCATATTATTTATTCACATTTTAAAAATAACTGCTTTATCGAGAGTGACTTACATACCATTCAATTCACCTATTTAAAATGTACAATTCAATGTTTTTTGGTATATTTAGAGTCACACATCCATCATTACTATCAACTTTAGAACATTTTTATGATTTTTTCCCAAAATGCAGTTACTCTGTATTTCCCCATCAAGTGCCCCTCTTCTCAGCCCTGGCAACCACAAATCTTTTTGCTATCTTTATATATTTGCCCATTCTGAGCATTTCATATAAATGAAATCATAATGAAGTCATACAACATGTGTCCTTTAGTATCTGGCTTTGTGCTTTTTTAGTTAGTGTGATGTTTTTTTAAAATTGTTCTTCTATTATAGTTGCCCCAATTTTCCCCCATTGCTCTCCCCTTCCCTGGCCCGCCCCCAGCTCCCACAGTCACTCCCCACCCTGTTGTCCATATGCATGGGTCATTTGTACTTGTTCTTTAACTAGACACTTCCTCTTCTTTTCTCCCTTCCCCCCTTCCCCCCTCCCCTCTGGTCCCTGTCAGTTTGTTCCTTGTTTCCATGCCTCTTGTTCTATTTTGTTCATTAGGTTCCTGTTATAGATGAGATCATATGGTAATTGTCTTTCACCTCCCTGGCTTATTTCACTTAGCATAATATTCTCCAGTTCCGTCCATGCTGTTGTGAAGGGTAGGAGCTCCTTCTTTCTTTCTGCTGTGTGGTGTTCCATTGTGTAAATGTACCACAGTTTTTTGATCCAGTCATTTACCAATGGGAACTTTGGTTGTTTCCAGCACTTGGCTATTGTTAATTGTGCTGCTATGAACATTGGGGTACATAGGTTCCTTTGAATTAGTGTTTCAGGATCTTAGCGTATAATCCCACCAGTGGAAATTCTGGGTCAAAAGGCAGTTCCACTTTCAGTTTTTTGAGGAAATTCCATACTGTTTTCCACAGTAGCTGCACCAGTCTGAGTTTCTACCAACAGTGCACTAGGGTTCCCTTTTCTCCACAACCTCACCAGTGCTTGTTCGTTGATTTGTTAATGATAGACGTTCTGACCTGTGTTAGGTGGTATCTCATTGTGGTTTTAGTTTGCATCTCTCTGATGGCTAGTGATGTTGAGCATCCTTTCATATGCCTATGGGCCCTCCATATGTCCTCCTTGGAGAAGTGTCTGTTCAGGTCCGTTGCCCATTTTTTAATTAGGTAGTTTGTCTTCCTGGTGTTGAGTTGTGTGAGTTCTTTATATATCTTGGTGATCAAATCATCGTCCAAGATATCATTGGCAAATATGCTCTCTTACATTGTTGGTTCCCTTTTCATTTTGATGATGTTTTCTTTAGCCATGCAGAAGTTTTTAATTTAATGTAGTCCCATTTTTTTATTCTTTTCTTTATTTCCCTTGTCCTACAGGATGTATCAGTGAAAATATTGCTGTGTGGAATATCTGAAATTTTCCTGCCTATGTTTTCCTCTAGAATTTTTATGGATTCCTCTAGAACTTTTATTTAAAAGACTTATTTTTAAGCTATTTATCCATTTTTATTTTATTCTGGTGTATGGTGTAAGTTGGTGGTCTAGTTTCATTTTTTTGCATGTAGCTGTCCAGATCTCCCGGCACCATTTGTTGAAGAAGCTATTTTTTACTCCATTATATGCTTCCTCCCCCTTTGTCAATATTAATTAACCATAGAGTCATGGGTTTACTTTTGGGCTGTCTATTCTGTTTCACTGATCTATGTGTCTGTTCTTATGTCAGTCCCAGACTGTTTTGATTACAGAGGCCTTATAGTATAGTTTGATATCAGGTGTTGTGATCCTTCGCACTTTGTTCTTCTTTCTCAAGTTTGCTGAGGCTACTCCAGTTGTTTTTGTTTCCATATACATTTTTAAAATATGTTCTAAGTCTGTGAAATATGTCATTGGTATTTTAATAGGGATTGCATTGAATCTATAGATTGCTTTGGGTAGTATGAACATTTTAATAATGTTTCTTTTTCCAATCCATTGACACAGTATATGCTTTCATTTGTTTGTATCTTCCTTGATTTCTTTCTTCAGCATTCTGTAGTTTTCTGAGTATAGGTCTTTCACTTCCTTGGTTAAGTTTATCCCTAGGAACTTTATTTTTCTTGTTGCTATAGTAAATGGGATTTTTTTCCAGTTTCTGTTTCTGATATTTCATTGTTGGTGTACAAAAATGCCTTTGATTTCAGAATATTGACTTCATATCCTGCTCTTTTACCTCCTTTTCATTCAATTGGGGGTTATTTCTTTGTCTCCCCATTAGGTACTCTTCTTGTTTCTTTCTGCTTCTTAAATTGATCTGCTTTGACCCCCAGTCTTTGTAGTTTGCACTTCTGTGGTAGGAGACTTGTATGATTCAGTGGTGCAGTCTCCTTGATCTCTTGAACTCGATGCTGTTGAGATGTCCTTTATGTTGGCTCTGTGGTTGCAGTTGGGTTTTGAGTGTTGTTGGGTCATACTTTGGGGGGGTTCTCCCCTCTGGCTAGCTGGCTGAGAGTCACTTCACCCACCACATCTTGTATGCTGTTGTACAGGTGCTGCCAGAACAAAACCACACAGCCCAGGAAACAAACCCACATCCACAAAAATACTCCCTCACACACACAATCACATTAAGAACAACAAATGAGCCAGTATTAATATGGGGGTGAGGAGACTAAGACTATTATAAGAAAGGAGAAATGAATATGAGATGACTAACTGAAAGAAAAATGATTTTGAGAGGGAGGAGGGAGGAGCAATAATAAGAATAGGGAATTGGGGCAAGGCACAGAGAGAAAGAAAGTAAAACTTACATCATAAATAAAAAAGGGAATGAAGAAGATGGGATGGAGCGAGAGAAGGGGAGCATATTATATTAGGTTTAAACAAAAATTTAAAAATATATATAGTGAGAGAAAGAAAAAGTAAAATATAAGTAAGTAAGTAAATAAGTAAGAACCAAATTGGAGAAAAAGATCCACCACAGCACTATCAACAGTAAATGAGCTAAGATTAATATTGGTGCGATGGCAAAAAGAGGGAAAAAAGAAAGAAAGACAAGCTTAAGAGATGTCTAGAGGAAAGGAAAGTAATTTTGAGATGATAGAGGGAGAAGAGTGTAGAATGAAAACCAGGCTAAGGCAGGGAAAAATTAAAATTTGAGACAAAAAAAAAGGGCTGGATGAAGGCAGAATGGGGTAGGAGAGGGGAACAGTAAAATTTGAGATTTGAAATACTAGAACAGTGAAGATCTAGAGATAAAATTGAAGTAATGTAACAGCAACCACCCTATCCATAGCCAATACGCAAAGATTGATAAAGGTGGAGAAAGAACAAGTGTATTTTAAAAGCAGAAAAAGAATGTGAGATGACCAATGACAAGAAAAGTGGTTCTGAGAGTCTGGAGGGGGGAGAAATAGTAAGTTCAGAATGGAAACAAGTCATAGCAAGAGAGAAAACAAAATTTAAAAGCAAAATAAGAAGAGGAAAGATGAAGGTAAAATAGGGTAAGAGAAGGGGGAGCAATATATGAGACTTGAAATAAACTATAATATAAAATCTATTTTTGTGACTGCAGCCCTGGCTGGTGTGGCTCAGTGGACTGAGTGCCAGCCTGCAAACCAAAAGGTCGCCAGTTCGATTCCCTGTGAGGACACATGCCTGGGTTGTGGGCTGGGTCCCCAGCTGCAGGCACATGAGAGGCAACCACACATTGATGTTTCTTTCCCTCTCTTTCTGCCTCCCTTCCCCTCTCTCTAAAAATAAATAAATAAAATAAACAAAGAATAATGTTCCTTTATAAAAAAAAATCTAGTGACTCCATATGCACAAACTTGAAGGACAAGAAATGAATTTTCAAATGCTATTCAGTAGAGAAAATATTGCAAATTATGAAGATTGTGGTGGGATTCACCTCAGTAGCATCTAGTATTTACCACTGTTTTTTCTTTCTGGATCTGGGCCTGGTGATGTCAGGTCCCAGTCTGGCCTTAGGCAGCCTGTTCAAGACTACCAGGGATCCACAGGCTATGGCTGACTTCTTCAGCTATTAATCTAGCCACTCTGTAATCAGCAGTCAGGTTTAAGCTCCACAGGATGGGGCAAATTAATTCCTGTGGGTGGGGCTATTGCTTCCCCTCTGGCTGCTGCCACTTGGAGGGGAGTGGTCTGCTTGAACTAGAGGGTTCATGCAGTGTGGGGATGACTCCATTTCAGGATGCTGGTGGCTTCTCCCTCAGTTTTCTCCCCAAAGTCACCAACCCCAATCTTTCCTGAAGTGTTTCTAGTCCACTCTGCCTCCCCTTTGCCAGAGTATAGGGCAAGTGACTGCAAATGAAATTTTGTGCATCGGCCCTTTAAAAGGTGCTCTGTGATTTCAGCCATCTGATCCTGGCAGAGCAAAACCCTGCTGCTTTTCAGAGCTGGATGTTTTCTGCATTCTTTTCAGGCTCTGGTGCTGTAGGCTGCAGAGACTAGCTTGGGGCTTAGATCCCACACTTCTCAAGAGGAACCCCCTGGCCGCTGAAATATTCTTTCAGCACTTCAGTTGCCACTCGTGGGAGCCTAGCCAGCCCTCTTCATGTCTCCTCTGCACTCTGTACCAGTCACGTTGTGGCAAGCTCTTTCTTCTGTCTGTCCGTGGTTATAAGCCTTCTGTTTCCCTATTGTTCAGTCGTTTATTCTGGATGATTTCTCTACAATTTAGTTCTAATTCCAGATTGGTCCTGGGAGGAGGTTTGTGTAGCTTCCAGTTACTCCTCTGCCATCTTGGATCTCCCATTTTTTCAGCATGATGTTTTTAAGATTCATTCATGTCATAGCATGTATCAGTCCTTCACTATACTTTATTAATCCATTCATCAGTTATTGGAGATTCAGGTTATTTTCATTTTGGCTATTTCAGTTGGCTATTGTGAATAGTGCTGCTATGAACATTTGTATATAAGTTTTCATGTGAATATATGTTTTCATTTCTCTTGGGCAAATACCTAGCAGTGAAATTCCTGGGCCATGTGGTAACACCATATTTATCCTTTTGAGGAACTGTCACATTGTTTTCTGAAGGATTACCCCTTTTTATATTCCCATCAGAATTGTATGAAAGTTCCAGTCTCTTTATATCTTCACCAACACTTGTTTTTATATTTTTCTGATTCTAGCCACCCTAGTGGGTATGAAGTGGTATCTCACTATGGTTTTGATTTGGATTTCTCTAGTGGCTAATAATGTTGAGTTTCATTTCATGTGCTTTTTGGCGATTTCTATATCTTTTTTTAAAGAAATGCCTATTCAGATGCTTTGCCCTGTGTGCATCTTATTTTAACCTAAAAAATAGTATAAAATATTTTAAAGTATAGTAACAAACACCACATGTTGGAGATGGTAATTTTGGGGTGAAGGACATTGAGTAATTTCTTTTTGCCTTTATAAATTTTTCCAAATTCTTAAAACATACATAAATTTTTGTCATCATCAAATGTTAATGTTTTTCCTCAATTGTTTATCATTTTCTGATCTGAAAATATAGCACAAGAATTTTTTTTAAAGCAGACACAGCATTAACCTGAAGGCAACAAGAGCTAATATTTTAGCAGATTTCCCTCCAGCACACTTTCTACACTTTCTGTACTTTCCTGAGATTGTACTATATGACCAAGTTCAAATTATGCCTTTTATTCTTATTATGATATCATAAACAAGCCTTTGCATATTAAACAAAACTCCTTAACCATTTCTTCTCAAAGTCTATAATTTTCAGTGTGTAGAATGGTCACAACAGAGGACTCCTTTCTTACACTCACTACTTTAAATGTAAGGGAAAGGTATTAAGTTACACACACACACATATACACAATATCCCCAGCCAATGGAAAACACAAACCAAGGAGACAGTGGAACTTGGAGAGGATGTAGCCTGGTCCATTGCTGCAGTCTGACACTTTCTCTCCACTTCACACAGAAAAAGGCAGAGAGGAGTCTTACACAGTATGAAGAAGCTGGGCAGCTCTCTTAACATTTCCAATTTACATCTTTCATGGTGTGGTTTGCCTTTTGGTTTAAAGTATTTGTAAAGCCCCATGGTACCCACCCACCCCCAAATATGGAAATTGGATTTATTTTTAAAGGGTATTCACACTAAAAAGCACTACATCCCTCTTGCTTGCCCCATCTTCCTTTCCTTTACTTTGCCTCAATATAACTCTTTCTCCTGAAATCACCTGTGCCATCAGGTCAGGATGACTGCAGGTAGAGCTAGGACTTGTGTTTCTTTTCTTTCCTCCCACAGGCTCCAGAGTTTCCAGTTGCAGCAAAAGCGAATTGTACAGATTCTATCTTCTCCCATATAACAGAAGCAATTACACTCTTCTGATGGCAGAAGCTCTGGAAGACACTTTTTTACACTTGCTTCAAGTGTTCCACTTTCTGTAACAATAGACACTGTTGACTCTTTGTTTTCACTATGTCTGCAAACACTTCAAGACAGCAATGTCATCTAGAACTACATGCCTACAATGGGTTTAAAATATGGAGAAAACACAAAGATACAAGCCTAAGAGAATAAACCTGACCATGGAAGACTGCCTCTCAAGTCTCTATTCATAGTTGTTCAAGAATAAACTTAAGATGGAAGAGCTGTTGTTAAGGCAGTGCATCAGGCAGAGAACGTAGTGCTCACCAATACCTGCTCTCCTCTGCTTCCCAGCACAGCTGTCTCCTTGTCATTAGATAGGGCACGGACTGAGTTCTGGCCAGCGGAATGTGGGCGGCTATGATATTTATCACTCCCATACCAGGCATCTTAAATTGTTTGCTTTCTTCCAGTTCAGCAGGGATTTGGGAGGCCAAATGTTAAAAATAATGGTGCTACAGATGGAAGGAGCCAGGGTCGCCGAATGGCTGCGTGAAGCCAACACTATCACCAAACCTTGTTGAACAGAGACATGAATAAAAAATGAATCTTTATTATATTAATCCACTGAGAATTGAAGGTTGTATGTTACATGAGTTTGCATAACATATATCCTTTTTCTATCCACTATCCCAGCAAAATATTCTAGGTTGCTGTGACAGCTTGTGGACAACATCTTTAAAGACATGTCAAAATAAGAGCTCAAGTTTGCTAGGAAAGCACTGAAATGTAAATATCTCCAAGAGGAGAGAGGCTTGCTAGGAAAGTTCTCACTGAATGTCCCTAGGGACTCTCCCAGGAAAATCCCTAAATGTTTTGAGAAGTAAAAGCACAAATCAATGCTGTCTTTCATGCACATTCACATGGTGAGGTGACACAGAGGACTTGAGAAATCTTAAAGGGGGCTTCATCGGTTGCTGAAAGTTAGCATTCAGTTCTCTTCAGCAGGCTTTGTGTCATTAGCACCATGCTGCCACCTCCCTTTAGAAGGCAAAACTTAGAAACCCCGAGTCGTGGCCCTGGAGGCTGCTCCTGCACACAGAGCAGAGCTGATCTTGCTCACCGTCAGCACCTGAGTCCTTCCCGAAATGGTGGCAGGAAGGCATCGGCTACACAGATGTCGTGGGTGGACAGGTATTGGCTCTCTTTGGGAAGATTGAGTGTCTTTGTTGAATTCATTACCTTTCTTTCCTTTTCAGCCTTCCCTATAGATTCCTTTATTTCTTGGTATACTTTCTAGACCTGTTGCCCTTTTATTGTGATTCATCTGATGTCAGTGGTATTCACTATTGATAAGAAATTATTTTACTCTTTCAAGGAGGTAGCAAACAACTGAGTATTTCACACATTAGAACAAAGGTTGCAGCATGAAAAACCTATGCTGAGTCAGGATGAAATCAGGGCACATTCTGCTGACCACCCGCTGTGCTGGGGCTAAGATGGCAACCTTGGGTCTCATTCATGGGTCTGCAGCTGGTTTTTGTGGCTTTAGGTAAGTTGTTTCAATACACTGCTCCCCAGGGTATAATAATTGCAACAGATTTTGCAGGTTTTGATTTGAAAAACATTGCTGACTTGTTTCTGCCTCCTTCACCTACTTCAAGCTTCTAAACTAGCCTCTCCAACCAAGGGGGGGGGAGGGTTCTTCCTCTCATATGAAGACCTTGACTTTCAGTTTCCTTAACACTTGAGTTCAGACTTGGTATTTTAAAAAGTGTATATAAATTTTATTTTTTAAAAAGATTTTATTTATTTATTTTTAGATAGGGGAAAGGAGGGAGAAAGAGAAGAAGAGAAACATCAAGGTGTGGTTACCTCTTGAGCAGCCCCCACTGGGGACCTGGCCACAACCCAGTCATCTGCCCCAACAGGGAATCGAACCAGTGACCCTTTGGTTCACAGGCTGCCACTCAATCCACTGAGCCACACCAGCCAGGGCTAAAAAAGTGTATATAAATTTTAATGTCTTTAGGATGCATTTTGAAATAAAGCTTGGTTGTCTGTGCTATACTAACAATTCTCTACTTTTTCCTTCTTTCTTTGCTCCATTCTGATTTTTTTCTCACTTCTTGTTCATTCTTCAAAAGAAACACTGTTAAGTTTGCATTTTTTATAACTCCTAAGCAAAGTGAAAATTCATCAAGAAAAAGTGTACATATGAGTGTTTCACAAGAAAAAAAATGTTGAAACGGAGTAACTGAATTTAACAGAAAACAGCATGTACAGGGGAATGGAAATTAAACCAGAAGTTTTAATGGCATATGCATTTTTAGATATAAAAGCAACATAGTATCAAAACTTTTTTCAATCTTAGAATTCCCCTGCCCTACCATAAGAATTTTAATTTTTAATCATTTTTCTTCAGGAGTTGTTTATGTGCATATTTTTTCATGTAATTATAATCTCAATGCCTATAATTTTGCATTTTGGTGAATTTGTTCAGGAAACCTCTTTTTAAGTTCTTTTTCATATTTCTCAGATGAGTTATCAGGTATTGGGGGGGAACTTTTTTAGGGTCAGACCTGAATGCCTGCTGACATTGGGCATCCAGTTTTCATATTGTTTCTGGCTGAAGAGTGTGACTATCAGCTAGTCTTGAGGAAAGTTAGAATGACACCAACCTCCGGGCAAAGAAAAATGAGTTAAGTGGGGCTTGTAGTCGGTAGAGTTGCATGTTTTCTAATTGAATAATGAAGAAACTTAGCGAAAAAGTACTGATTGAGAAAGGTTCAGACACATGCACACCTCTTCTTCTGAGTCCTTAGTGTTCAACCTCCTCCAAGTTTTTTTACTGTATGTGTTGAAAAAGGGGTTTAAGAATCATAGACTCTGAAGCCTGAGACCTTTCAGGGCACTTCATCTCACCACCTCATGATAAAGACAAGAGTCCGAATCTGAAGCCGAGAGAGAACGCGGACTTCACTGCTGCAGGGAGGTGGATGGGAAAGCGGGACTAGGGCTTCTAGTTCGAGGCTCTTTCCAGTCCTGAGAGGAAGGAGTAACAAAGAAATGAACCGGATTAAGAAAAAAAAAAGATGCAGCAGAAAAAGAAAGCAAAACTAGAAGAAAGGAAGATGGTATGGGGAGAAAGAAGAGAAGGATAAGAATTAGGATGAGGTTTTCAAGCCCTTGCTAACCTCAAAAATAATCTTGAATTTAGAATGCACAGAGTCCTCTGAAATGAGCCTGTCAAGTTATACGGGGGAGTCAGCTAAGCCGTAAATTTTCTTGTCTGCTTAGAAATCAGGTTTTTAGGGAAGACAATGTGATGAAAGATGATCATTCAGATTGCAGTCTCTCCTTTCCCGTTTGGTGACCATGGAGGAAATGCATACTTTTTTTTTTCTTTCATAATTGAGATTTTATTGGTTGTTTTGAAGATAAGTACACAGGTGTTGCAATTTGTACAGAATTTTAAAATTTTATTATTTTTAATCATTTCTAATTGTTATTCTATTACACTTGTCCCAATTTTCTCCATTTGCCCTCCTCTGCCCATCCCACCCACCGCCCCCTCCCACAGTCAGTCCCCACCCTATGGTCCATGTCCATGGGTCACTCAGAGGTGCTCTGTGACTAGTCCCCTCCCCTTCTTTCCACCATCATACCCCTCCCCCATCCTCTCTGGTTGCTATCAGTCTGTTCCATGTTTCCATGCTTGCAGTTCTATTTTGTTTGTTAATTTATTTTGTTCATTAGATTCTTCTTACAGGTGAGATCATACAGTATTTGCCTTTCACTGACTGGCTTATTTCACGTAGCATAATACTCTCCAGTTCCACCCAAGGTGTACATAGTTCTCATCATGCATACCAAAAACATAAAGTCATAGTTACAATTCCATTCTAAACAATTATTTCAGTGACTTTCTAGCTTAAAATTTGAAGCCTAATTTTCCTTAATAGAGTAAGAAGTACCAGTACCTTCAAGTGTTAATATGCTGTTACATCAAAGTCCCACTAATTCACACTTCAATATCATATACACCATGTAACTGAGTGTTCAGTCTGTTACAGCACATTAACAAAGTCACTACGAAACTGGACCACCATGCTGAAGACGTTCCGGAGCGCACAAAGTTCTGACTGGGGGCGCCAAGGTCAAGGAGCGGTTTTCTTCAGGAACACTTCTGCCAAAAACATGGGAATAGAGGAATTTAAAATGTTCAACACACAAAGTTTGCAACTGACTCCAAAGTGCCATTTGGTGTGCTTTGTATTACAGGACATAAAAACTACCCCCATCTGTGGAATGTTAAACTACACCAAGCCTCCCATATTCAATGTTAAACTGTGGAATGTTAAACTACACCAAAGCCTCCCACTATTTTCTGGTTGCACGGAACAATAAACAACCAGCACATGATTTCACCTCCTGAAAACGCATGTACGCACACTCCAGTGGGATGAACCCTGGCTGGGTGGCTCAGCAGTTGGAGGGTCCTACCAATACTCCGGAGGCTGTGGGTTAGGTCCCAGTCAGGGCCATGTACACGAATTGACAAATGAATGCATAACTAAGTGGATAAACAAATCTACGTTTCTCTATCTCAAAAAAAAAATCAATAAAACCAAAGAAAACAACAAAACAAACAACATATTCTAAAAACCAAAAGTAATAAAAACAAATTACGGTACATTAAAAAAATGGGACGAGGTGGAATTCCCATCTTCTTAAAAATGTTCCTAGAGCTACTGAAACACTTGGCGTGTACAAACCAGTTGATGAAGAGATTCCTCTGGATTGTACAGGAAGGGAGACAGGAACCACTGGTAACGCATGGTACATGACATTAACCAGACTTGGCTTCTTTTCCTCCTGCTTCATCCTGGGCGCGGCTTTCTTCCTCTTTAGTTTCTCTGTTCTCTGCAGGCAGGTCTTCTGTAGGTTCCTGGTTAGCTGCTTTGGCCTGTTTTTCATTTGCTCCCCTTTTCCCTTTCATTTGCACTTTTTTCCTGCAGATTTATCCTTACTGCTGCCCCCATTTTTATTTTTGGCTTCATTTCTATTCTGCAGGAGCAGGTTTAGTTGAAAACTTTGCCAATATCCTCCTGGGCTTCTCCTTTGCCACCTCCTTGGCAGAGCTGACCTTCCTCTTGGCATGGTGGCAGCACGGTGGCACAGGAGGGTGCGTACCATTGTCTGAAGGTCCTGGTGTACGGGGCAGCCTCAGCGAACGGGGGCAGCCTGGCTGCGGCTGCTTCTCCCACCTCCCAGACTGCTTGTTCCCACCACAATGCAGGCCTTTCATGTGGATTCCTGAGGGGTTTTTTTCTAGTTGAAGAATAGATACAGATGACCTGATAGAAATACACATAGTTGACCAATGCTCCACAAATTACCTGTCAACTCCTTTCTGGATATTTACGGAACTTCAGTTTGCTCTTGAGACATCACTAAAGAAAAAGTTAATTAGGCATTAGCAACCTAGAGAAACTCAACCTCCCTCATTTCGTAGAAAGGTCCACAAAGGATTTGTAACTAGCCCCAAGTCCTGTAACTTAGAAAAATTTAGTTAATGGGGTGTAACAACCACCCCAAAGCTTACCAGGTGAGATAGTTTCCCCAAAATGGGGCTGCAATAATGCCCTTTTATGCTTATATGTACATGCTTCCCTTCAAACCAAAAGTCTGAGTCTATTTCCTCTCCTCTTAAATCTGGTTTGCCTTGTAACTGCTTTGTCCAGTAGAATGAAGTGGATGTTCTAGAACTTCCAAGCTCAGTCCTTAAGAAGGCTGGCAGTGTTCATTCAGTTCTTTCCTGGAAGCCAGCACCCCGGTAAGAAGTCTGACCATCCTGCTGAAAGGACCACATACTGTGAGGAAGACAGAGCTAGTGACCTGGAAAGACAGAGGTCATGTGGAGGCTGACGGAGGTGCCTGATGTGTGAGGGAAGACTCCTCAGACTTTCCAGCTCAGATGCCAAGTGAGTGAGCCTAGCCAATGCCCAGCTGACTCCAGCTGACTCCCAGAATCATGAGAAATAGTAAATGGTAGTGGTTTGGGCTACTAGTTTTCAGTGGTTTGTTACACAGCAATAGATCATTGACACGATGACTTAAAACAGTACAATGTGTTGGGTTAGTCAAAAAGTTCCTTTGTTTTTTTCCTAAGATGGCTCTAGTAGCACTTTAAGTTCATTCGAAACAATTTTGTTAGATTGTATTGTGACAGCTGTCAAATCAGTGTGCATTTAAAAAAACATCAAAATTGGTGAACTTTTGTGTAGCCATTTTAATATTGAAGATGGAAGAAAATATGTAATATTTTTAGCATATTATACTTTATTATTTCAAGAAAGGTAAAAATGCAAATAAAGCACCAAAAAAGATTTGTGCAGTGAATGGAGAAGGTGCTATAACCGGTTGAACATGTCAAAAGTGGTTTTCGAAGTTTTGTGCTGGAAATTTCTCACTGAACAATGTTCCACGGTCGGGTAGACCAGCTGAAGTTGATAGTGATGAAATTAAGACATTGTTAACTGAGAACAAGCATCATTATACCATAGACAAGATAGTCAACATACTCAAAACATCCAAATCAATAAAGTTGTTGGTGAGAATGAAAAATGTGTCTTTTATTTTACAGAAAAAAACCACACAGACTTTTTGACTGACTCAATATTGTTTCTAATGAATCTATCAGCTAGGTGAGTGGCTCTGCTGATCTGAACAGAGCCTGGCTGATCTCATGTGGACTTGCTTGGGCCTCTGCAGTGACTGAGGGCTGTCTGGTCAGGGTGGCCTCAGCTGTGAGGACTCAGCTCTGCTCTATAGGTCTTTCCTCCTCCAGCTGGCTAGTTCTCAGAGTGATGGCAAGATTCTAAGAACAGAAGCAGAAATGCAGAAACTTTTTCTTAAAATGGACTTTCCTTTTTAGAGCACTTTTATGTGCACAACTGAGCACAAAGAGGGGAAGAGACTACAAAGTCAGAGGGAGATCCTTACTTGGAGTCATTAATGCTATCAAATCTACTGCAAGGAATCCACTGTGTATTTTTTAGGGGAATATTAAATAGCATAATTAAGATTTTGGACTAAGAGCTGGAGAAATTATACTTGAAATAAAGTAAAACAATTAGATGAGCATTTTTTTATTTTTAAATGGTTCCAGATTTCCTGGCCAAGTCATTATTTCTAGTGATATTGATCTTGGTTTCCTTCCAATGGAGGGTGACTTTCCCAAATTTTGTTGATAAATTTGGAGAGAATCGGGAAGAAATATCAGGTTTTGCACTATGTGCTCCCTTGTTCCATTAATTAATTCACAGTAATGATGATGGTAAGGCTTTTGGTTGAGTTGTTTAGAATCCTGTTTAATAGAATTAGCTTTCCAAATAGCCAGTGGTCAGTCTGCTTTGTGACTTCTCTCTGGAAACCCAAGGCTGTTGGCATCTGTGCTTTACAAAAAGGAATCACTCAGGCTCTTAGTGGGAAAGGGGGCTGTGTGTGCACATGTATGTGCATTTGTATATAACATGTGTGACCACCTGTGATCCACTGGGTTTTAAATTTAACTTTACCTGTGTTCACTTCTCCTGCATTCCCAGGGAATATTAAGAACTGACTTTGTATTTTGACTTATCCCTGCCTCTCTGGGGAGCAGATTCATTTTCCTCTCCTGGGATTTCAGAGTAGACACTTGAAGAGCAGAGAAGGGGAGACTGAGATTACCATTCCCACAAACCAGCATGCCTGCTACTTACTACAGCAGTGCGCTGCTGCCCCCTACACAGTGATTCACGCCAGGCCCATCCAGGTTCTCTGATCTGCTCCTCTTTTTTCCACTGCCCCCTCTATGGACCCCAAATTGAACTTTTTAATCCAGAATGTGTTGTTTCTTGTTCAGGGATTGGGAGTCAAGGAACCTGTATTCTGGCCCTTGAGTCACTTAATATCTTTGGGTGTTCCTTTTCTCTTCTGTAAAACGAGCAACCTGGACTAGACATGTGTTCCTGCTCTAGCTTTGAAGATTTAGGATGCCAGTGTAAAACCAGGCACACATAACTGGGTCCCAAATAAGTGATGCCCTAAAACTTCAGATACATCTGGAAGAAGTAGACTTCGAAAAGTCTAAGAATAAAGGTGTTTGTGTTGCCAAGGAGTTATTGCACTCCATTCTGAGCTGCTATTACACCATAACCAACTTCCTCAGGGTCGGGCTGGGAGGTACAAAAAGATTTCAGAACTGAAAAGAACAGTTTACGTAAAGTTATATTGACTCATCTAGCCAGCGATATTTCAGGATAAGGATAATTAATTGTTGGTTTTCCACGTAACTGAATGTATCCCACGTTTTCCGTCAGCGTTGTTTTTGTTTTTAACAAGAGTAAAATGGAAGGAAGCAATGAGGATGACAAATACTACTTGCTTTGATTCGTCTGGAAGAGATCTGCTACCTTTCGGTTCCTATTTAGTAAATTTAGCCATTTCCATGACAGCACCCACCCCACCCCCCGCTCCGCCCCAGGAGAGTCCTTTAGATCTGCTCCTGCCCTTTCTGTAACTAGACTGACAGCAGATGGGAGTACAAGTGCCCCATGCCCACTCAGCGCTCTCGGTCGAATTTGGTCCCCACCACCCATCACAGCCTACTTGTGCTTTACGTCCCTCCTGTCTTCTCTCTACTAGGACCCCCTCGCCAATTCTTCCCTACCTGTTGGGTAGGCCTTATTTCCTGGGAACACTTACTGTCTTTAGAAGGGGACACACCTGTCCCTTCCAGGTGAAGGGGGCACCAGGGCTTCAGTGAGGGAATTGCAGCAAGCGCAGTCCAGTGGGCAGGCGACCAGGCGACTCAGTGCAGAGTTCAACTGCCTGAGGATGCGGGGAGCCCTATCCCAAACACAGCCCTGTTAAGCCAGCTCCGGTCTAGTTCTGGAGCC
Source organism: Tonatia bakeri (assembly GCA_004024845.1). Lineage (NCBI taxonomy): Eukaryota > Metazoa > Chordata > Mammalia > Chiroptera > Phyllostomidae > Tonatia > Tonatia bakeri. The sequence goes on from PVIA01001480.1 coordinate 196,573, forward strand.
TTGCAGGAATCGGCCCGCCCCACCCCTGCTCTCCGTCCTGGGCACCCGACCGCAGGACAGAGAGCGGTGTCCATGCATCCATTCTGGAGCCCAGACCGACTTCCGCGGAGGCTCCCGCCGCCGCCGCCGCCGCCGCCGTAAACCGGTCTGGCTTCCCTGCAGGGCGTGCGGGATGGAGCAAGGGGGTGGAGAGAAAAGGGGAAGAGCTTGGGCGGCCGGCGGGCGGGGCCTGCAGCCTCCCCGAGCCGCGGCAGTCACCAAGCAGTCTGCTCTTTCTGCGCCTCTCTCCGACTCCGGCGCGTAGTGCGCCGGGACCCGCGCCCCAACCGGGGGCGCCGCAGCTCCTCGGCTCCCGGCCTGCGATAGCGCCTCCGCAAGGCTGCGCGCGCTGTGGAGCTGTTTCTAGAGGCTAGTGGTTTGGTGGCTGTTCGCTGCTTAGTCTGACCGAAGGACTAGCGGGGAAGGAAGGGGAAAGAGGGGACACACACACTCGCCGCGGCGCGCGCGCATTGCACACTAGCAGCCGCGCGCCCCCGGCGAGGCGCGTCCAGCGCTGTTTGGCCCCGCGGCTTGGGCCCCCACACCTGCCGGCTCTCAGCTCCGCGCTCGGGCTCCGCCCCCAGCCAGCGGACCCTCCGGCGCCTGGCCCGCCCTGCTTTCCCTACGCGGTGGGGAATCTACGGCACCCCGATAACTTGCAGACTGTGGCGCAACTGGTCTCGACAACCGAGGCGCCCGAATGCTGCCCCAGTGAGGTAAGTTTCCTGCGCGTCCCCGGCCCCTCCTCCCAGGACCCTCCTTCTGGGCTCGGGTTTAGGGACTCTGGCTCTGAACGAATCCTGACGGTCTCTTCACGCTCCCACTGTGTCTGCGTTGTGCTGGGGGTAGGTTAAAAGGGGTGCGCGTGGCTACCGAAGCGGGACATTCATTCCGCGGGGGTCACAGCTGTGCGCTCCCCGCCGTTACCCACCCGCTCGCCACTCTGATCCCGGGGCCGCAGTGACACTCGGGGATCATTCTGGGTTCACTTATTCAGGAGCCCCGTCCTTTTTTTCGGGGAAACGCGCTGAATTTGGCAGTATCGGGAGACATCTCCCACTACCCTCACCCAGTATTAATCAGCGGCGAACTTGTTAGGCGCCCCTGGGATCTTAAGAGGGGCTTTCAAGTCAGTGTTCTGGTCATTTCTGGCGCTGGAGCCGGATTGAACAGGTGCCGTATGGTTCCAGCCTAAATGCTACAACAGACTTATGCATTTCCTCTGCTTCTACCCTAGCCCCGTCGACGTGACGCTTCAACAGCTGGGGCAGGAGGGTGGGGGAGGGTGGGGGAGGGTGGGAGCGGGTGGGGGGCGGAACTGAGAGAGAGACTGACAGGGTTTGATTTGTCAGGCCGGAGCCGGGAGTCGCCAAAACAGAAGACAACAAAAGTCTGCTAATCGCTCATCTATGCAAATGAGCCTGTTGTCATTTCTTACCCCCCTCCCTCGTTTTTTTGTCTCACATGCTCAGCGTGGTTGGGTAGAAACCTGTTCCAAAGAAGTTGTTTGGGTAGGCTGATGAATTCTTTCGTCTTGTGTACCGCAATCAGGGCTCTCAACAAGGAAATGCTAGTTACTCTGATGCTTTTTAAAGGCAGAGTGTTGCAGACCAAAAATACCACCCCCGCCCCAACACTTTTCTGTGAAATTCTCAGCCTGCTGGAGGCCCTAGCTACAAGATGAATGACTCCCGAGGGACCGGTTTGGCCTCATAATGTGTTAAGTCTTCTGCAAAGGCGAAGCGGTCCCCTCATCAGTATTCCTGAGTGGAGGTTTGGGGAACCGCTGTTGCCCCTCTGGTGATCATCCACCCAGGCTTCTCCCTTGTTCTGTGGAAAGGCTGGTGTTCTGCAGCCCAGTGGAGAAAAGCAGAAGGGTTTGTTTCATTGCCACTCTGATGTGAAGTAGAATAGTGTTCACGGGAGCTTTTGTCAGACTATTTCCAACTGAAAGGCGCCCTGGAAAAAAACCTTTCTCAGTCAACTTCATGCCAGTGGGAGGTTGAATGAGCATCACACATGATCTGGAGCTGAGGGAAATGGTGCCTCTGTATGCAGTAATATGAGTGGAGACTTATGAGGATTGATGAGAAAGCTGGTAAGTCTGAGATTGATGCATAATGATGTCTTAAGAAGGAAACTATTAAGAGCTGAAAGATTAAACCACATTCCATTTTCGTCTAAATTAAGACTAGAGGGATTTAATAATAACACTTTAAATTTGCATCAGTGCCTTACTACTTATAAGTGCTTGTCAGTGTTCTCACTTGATTCTGACCACTTCTGAAAGATGCGGGCCAAAGGTTATGAACCTGATATTCACAGGAGGAACGTAAGACTCACAGGTCCAGGGTCTTAGCATGGTAACAAGTGGCTGGAATTGGAGTCACAGCAAGGTTCTTTGAAATACCCATACCACCACCACTGTCACCACCCAGTGCAGGTTTTGTGCTTGTATAACATGTTTACAATGGCCAGAGGTTCTGCATTTATTTTTTTCTGCACAGTCTTACTGTGAATTACTGTTCACACTTGACAGATGAGGATACTGAGGTTTAGACAGGTGATAGGAGTTGTCCATGGTTTCAAGTCTAACCGATGGAGTTTACAAGGCTAGAACTCAGAACTCCTGATGCCTACTCCATTGCTTTGTGGATTATACCATTGTTCCACTTCTGATAGCAATTAGGACACATCACAGATGCTGCACTACACTAGGGACTGTTAAGCATGCCTGCTGGTGACCTGGGCTCTAGTTCTGGCACTGTCTTTGTCTGTATGACCTGGGCCAAACCATATCATCTCTGAACCTTAGGTCTCTCACATATAAAACAAGAGGTTTGTATTGAATTATCCTTCTCCTTCTAGTTTTAGTATTCTACAATGTACATCAGTATATTTGTAATCCAGTGCTATAATTTTCTCTACAGGGAAAAAAAAAGCCTTTTAACCTTGTGTTACTAAGGATTTAACTAATTATCTATTTCATGTGTGATTTACTCCTCCTTCTCACTCACCACAGACCACTTACCCGTTTTTGTCCTGCATAATGTGCACCCACGTTTTGTGCACATTATACACAGGATTGTTATGCCTATGTTATGTAATCATCATCCCCATGTATAATGCACATCCTTATTTTTCCCTCAACAATTTGGGCAAAAACGTGCATGTTACACACCGCAAAATATGGTAATGAAGGGGAAGGAAATTCCAAGTGTACTTCAGCTCAGCATCTTGTTTGGTATTACTATTTGACTTGAAAATATTCTGAAGGGCTGACCTACTCTAAAATTCATGTCAGGATTTACTTCAAAATTCCAGACAGTCAACTCAGTACCTTTATTTGTTTATTTTTCAGTTTTGGGGTTTATATACCGTAAGTACTTAATAAATAGCTGTTGAATGAAGGAGGTGAGTCAAATATCACAAGCGTCTCATCATGTAAATTTCCAACACCTGCTGACCCATAGGATAATTCACCTACAAGAAGTGTGCCTCCTGAAGCTGGCAGGTAGAGGTGCCCATTGTTGCTCTCCTTCCTGAATACATCGTATGAAGAAGAGTCATTCTTACTCCACACAGACAATAGACTCATGTCATCCACATTATGCTCTTCCACTTGCCTCCCCCACGTAGTTGTTAGCAAAGTTTCACCCATGGAAAGATGTATTACTAGAAATCGACTCGTGCCATTTCATGAAAGAGTATGTCTTGAGAGGGAGAAAGAAACCACTCTTTTTTTTTTTAATGTATGTATTTGAGTAAATTTCAGCACATGCTAATACCAGCTTGTGGTTTCAGAGGGGGAACCTAATTAACAAAACCAACCTAGTTTCTGTTCCCCTTAAGAATCCTCTTCTCTTTACACCTCTTGTTTCTGTGTACTGAGTAGTGTTTCTGTACTTAGAAGAATATGGCAAAGAGTTAGAATGGGTCTTAAATATTATTAACAGACCCAGCCATTGGGGATGGAGGTGTATTTCTTTCTGATAAGAGACTTCACATATTAACTGACTACTTCAGATACTCGCACCTTTTATGGGTAAGAGAGCTGAGGCTGAGAGAGGTGAAATGGCTTGCTCTAAGTCACACACATGTTTAGCAGGAGGATCAGAGCTAATGTGGAATTCTTAAGGAGGTTCATACTCAGGATTGTGCCCGGGGTTTTATGTGAAGGTGCATTTTTTACTTTCAAGAAGAAAAAATTTGTCTGTTTTTATCTATTCCCGGTGTTTCTCTGGGTTATATAGATCAGCAGACTCAGAATTCATACTTTGCTCCAACCAGTGCTTAGAGACAGAAGACTATTTGAATAGGAATACAAATACATGCTGGTTTTCCAAGCTTATCTTCCTGGTAAATAAAGCCAGAAGCCAAAGGTGGCCATGTCATATAGCCAATAAAGTCATAAATATGTATACATTTACTTTTCATTTTCATTTTGCTTGTACTTCTGTTAAATGGTGAGTCAGAACACTTAATATCCTGGAAAAATATTTTTTTCCCTATGGCTAGAGCTTTCATTAGTTACTCTGTAAAACACCAAGTTCTAAATGTATTTGTTGCAGAAACATGTTCTCTTTTATCAAGTGCATTAACTGGAGTTGGAAGGAGGCCTTTTATTTCTGTAAAAGCTGCCCAGTTAGAATTGTGCATTATGTAGCTCAGCTGCTCATTTGTAGACTTATCTGGAAATTCTTCTAAAAGGAAGGCAAATAAGGGAGGAGAGAAACCCAGCCTTTTGTTTAGTATTTTTCTTTTAAAAAATAAACTTTACACTGAACCTATTGGTGAAATTTTTGCAGTGTACTGTATAGTAAACAATTACCTGCTATTGAAACATTTTATTCAGTCATGTTCCTTCCAGTATAAAAGATTAGGCCAGGAAAAACAGGCTCGATTTTGTGATTGCCATTCTCAATTGTATTCACTTCTGTCTGACTTCATCAGAGTCATAGAAAGGAGGCGATGATATAAGAAAACACGAGAATCCTACCCAAACTAGTTTATTCTTGGGAAGATTTGAAACATAGATAACAATTGAGACAGTGACATGTTTAGGTAGCTGGCAGTGTCTTGGTGTGATCATTTTCAGTTAAGACAAACCCACATTTGAATGGACAATACTATGAAGTACCTTCTTGTAGGAAGTCTTCTGTGTTGTTTATGGGGCTGACTAAACAGTGGGTGTGCAGTTTGTTTGGGGGAATTTACAGAACAGGTGAGCAGTGAGATCTTGTGACTTGTTTTCTCCAGGGGTTTTACAAAGTTGGTTGTGAAACTGTAACGGAACATAAAGCATCAAGTGTGCAGTATTGCTCCCACTAAAAACAGGCATGTGTGACTTTTCAGTTGAGGTTCAGGCAAGGGCTGGAATTCAAGCACTGGGGGCCCAGGGAGGATAATTAATTTGACTTGAAACTAAAGTTCCAGAACTAAAGACAGGACTTTAGAAAGTTCATCCATTTTGTAAGAAAAAGGTGGTATTTAAGTCTTTACCACTCAGTAACGTTGAGCGAGGGGGTTGCGAAGAAGATACAATTATAACGAGCCATAAAAAATGTGTTTCTTTGCTCCACAAGCACAAGAAATGCAGTGGACTCAACATGTTTGTAGTGGGGTTTCAACATTTAAAATGCAGTTTTTCCCTTTCTTTCTTTAAAAACAACACAAAACACAACATATGCCCACTATAGTGTCGGTGGATCATTGGGTCATAACATTTGTTGACAAAGTCAGGAAACGAAAGAGCAGCAGTCCAAAGAAGTGATATTATGACCTGCCTGAGGGAGTGGTAAGCACATCCTTGGTGCTCAGCTAATATTTGTCAATGGAAAAGGTTAGGCATCATGTTTTATTTGTCTTTGCATTCTTGGAACTTAGCACTATGCCTGGCAAGAGGTGGGGATTTAATAAAAATGTATTGAACACTTTATGCATCCAAAAGAAAATCACTCATCACCTTGGGACATTTTGTAATTATTCTAATGATTCTATTATTTTCTAGACCATTTAGAAATGTCAAGCAGGCTAGTTTCATAGTTTATAGTGTCCTTCATTTTTCATCATAAATGGTATTTATTCATCAGACCTCCAACCTTTTTTTAACCAGCATGCCTAGGAATGACTTGTTATTTGTTTTCCTTAATAGAAGTAACAATGTAAGTATGAAATGTGTTGCTATGTTCATCATTCAATATTTATAAGCACTAGTGAAACATATTTTTAAAGCACCCAGAGTGGCTTCATAGTGAGTTTGGCCCAGGGTGCACGGATAAGAATGGACTTTAAGCTTCCCTAACTTAATCATTTTAAATGTCATCTGCTCTTGAGGCCTTCCCTGATCATCTAACCCAAAGGGGACCCTCCTCATATGTCTCTTTCACTCATCACAATGGACACTTACACATTTATATATTTCACTTGATTTTCTACTACCTTTGCACAAACTCACACTCACCCCAAGATTATAAACTTTTTAAAGTCATGGTTCTTGAACACTTTCTTTTTTTACACGTAGTAGGTGCCCAGTAACTATTTAAATGAGTAAGTAGGTCCCATCCATCCTGTCAAGGTGAACGGGGCCACACTAATAAGCTAACTCAAGCTGAACAGGTTTAGCTGTGAAGACAGTTCTTAAATTAGGAACTGCTAATGAGAGCAGTTCTATGACAGTGACAGCCAAGTCCCCCAGGAGGAGGAAACAATGCTTGTTTAGGTGAATAAATTTTGGCACGAGGATGAAGCAGTATCTCTAAAGAGTTACTCCTTTTCATTTACTCAGAAGTAACTAGTAGAGCACAGATACGTAGAAACTATCAAGCATGAAACAGAACATTCCAAAGCTATTAAAATGGGCTCTAAAAGTATCTAAATCATAAACATATGTAATTATTAATTGAGACAGCTTGGTGATAATATACAAGGCAAATCCTATGACACTTTAGGTAAAAACTTCCCACCCTCAGCTCACTTTTCTTTAACTGTTAGATGCATCCATAGCCCCATACCAGAGAAGAAGTTCTCAGGGGTGGTGCCTGGACTGCCACCAGCAGCAGCACGTGTTGGACACATGTGTTATCATAAACCATACTGACTGAGTCAGAAATTCTGGGGGTGGGGATCAGGAGTCTGAGTGTCAACAGGCTTCCATGTGATTCTGATATACATTTGATATTGCAGGAAATGTTAAATCCATTGCTCAGTGTACAGAATAAGTCTCCTGAAGTGCTTGGTATTCCTAGGAAAATCCCAGGGTGTGTGGAGAGGACACCATCTGCTTGCTCTGCTAGAAATATGAGGACAAGTGGATTGAGCTCCAGCCTGCAAACCAAGGGGTTGCAGGTTCGATTCCCAGTCAGGGCACATGCCTGGGTTGTAGGCCAGGTTCCCCTATTAGGGTTGTGTGAGAAGCAAACTATCAATGTATCTCTCACACATTGATGTTTCTCTTCCTTTCTGTCTCCCTCTGTTCCTGTATCTCTATGAAGTAAATAAATAAAAATCTTAAAAAAAACAACAACAAAAGAAATGCCAGGGGAAAAATATAACTAGTCTTGGCTTTTTTCAGAGCTGTATGGATCACAAGAGAATAAATGTATATGACTGGATTGGCTATCTAGTACTTTCAAAAGGACAAAAAAGCGTTTGATCATTGCTAGCCCTGCCAGGTAATAGATACTCCCCAAAACTGGGAGACAGACCAGGGTATGTGGGTGATGAGGGTAAGAAGGGTTCTGTGCATAACTTATATTTGGGTCTTAAATGTTTGGGTCACTTCAATAGGATGCAAAATGGAAGAATGATTTCAAGAGCTAGTGGTTTTCTTGCAAGAGGAAGTGGTGGTTTACTTACAGTTCTCAGAATATTTCAGGTCAGTTTAACGTACTAGAGACTGATGGATCCCTTGACCGGGACAATACCAGGTGCTATGCAGTGTACAAAGAGCATGAATGTGGTTCTGGCTTCACTTTGCTGAGGACTGATACTCTCCCTTTTCTAGTGCTATTACTTTTCACCTTCACTGTTTTCCTGGATGATAGAGAAGGAAATGGAAACCTTGTCAGGTTAGGTATATGCTCATGAGCACAGGGGTGGTTCCAACTCTGACTTTTCTGATTTTTAAGCCCACATTCTTTTGTCTGCTTCATGCAGCTGCACCTTGAAATGTAGTTTTGGAAGAAGAGTTTTTTGTTTTTTTTTTTAAAGAAAACATAAGGGAACCTAGAATTTCTATCTGCAAGCTCTACATTACACTTGGATATCCCAAAAGCACCTCCAATTCTACATGCCCAAGACCAGAGGCATGATCTTTTCTCTCCATGCCTGGTCCTAGTGTTGGCCTGCTCCATGATGGGCCCTAGCTACCACCGGGCCCAAGGCAGAGACCTGGGGCTATCCCTGACCCCATCTGCTTCTCATTGTTCCTGCTGATTCTGTCCTAGTCCATCTTTACATCTCTCTGCTGGATTCTAGCCGTAGCCTCTCCGCGCTCCTGAGTCCATGCTGGCTCCACTCTGATCCATCATCCGCACTACAGCCAGAGCAGTTGAGATGGCTAGACTGTGTTGGCCAGATCCTTCCTCCCACACCCATTTACTCAAAGCCCTCATGGGAGTAGACACCATATGGGCCTTTTGAACTCTTGTACAACCTCTAAGGACTTCCTCTTCCAAACAGCACCCTACCCCTGATACTTTTGGTCTCTTGCTGTGTAGTTAGGCCCACAGTGGTAACTAATCTTACAGGCAAAGGATGTAGACTTCAGGGTGATCCTAGGGACCTGCCCAATCCAAATTTTTAGAGTAACCCTGGAATCCCTGAGGTGCTCTCACCCATTCAAATAGGAAGCAGAGACTCAAAGACTGCTTATTAGATAAGAAAAAAGCAGTTGAGGGTGGAGTTAGTTAGAGGCTAAAAATATTATTAGTTTAGGTATCTTCACATTGAAATAAGAAACAGGATTGTAGGATCCTATAGAAAATAGTTAACATAAATTGGCCTAAACAAAGCTGGCATTTAATCTTTGCCCATGATTTTTTTTCATTTGCTCACTGCCACTTGCACTGTGAATGAGAGAAGTAGCAAACTGTCTTAGTTCAGGCTGCTATAACAAAGTACTGTAGACTGGGTAGCTTAGAAACAACAGAAACTTATTGCATACCCACATGGAAAGAGAGCTCTCTGCGGCCTATTTTATAAAGCACTAACCCCATTCATGAGGGCCTCACCCACGTTACCTAATTAACAGCTCCCCAAAACCCCCATCCTAATATCATCACATTAGGAGTTAGGGTTTCAACTTTGGGAGCACACAAATATTCAGACCATCATGCAACCCTTTATGGCTAAGTAAGTGCCCTTTAAGAAGCACATTATAAACTGTAACTCAGTGTAGATGTAGACATATAAATAATTATATTTAAAATAAAGGCTTCATGGAATGATGCTTAGTTATACTACATGAAACATGCTCTGTTTTTTTCTGATATGTTCTCTCCTGCCGAACACTGGTCATGATCCCGCAACTTTATTATACTCCCCAGTGGTGGGCGGAGACCTGCAGTTTGTTCTTTTTTATTTTTTATTTTTATTTTACTTAATCTTTATTGTATTTTTTCTATGATCATTTAGTCCCCTTATACTCCCCTCCCCCCACACGGTTGTCCATGTCCATGAGTCCTTTTTCCTTTTTGCTCAATCCCTGCACTACCTAACCACACCCTGCACTAGCTGTCATCTGCTCTCCACCTATGAGTCTCTGGTTGTTTGTTAGTTCGGTTTGCTCATTAGATTCCACAGATGAGTAAAATCATATGGTATTTGTCTTTCTGTGACTGGCTCATTTCACGTAGCATAACGTTCTCCAGGTCCATCAATACTGTTACAAAGGGTAAATTTTCTTCTTTTTTACAGCCGAGTACAATTCCATTGTGTGAATGTCCCATAGTAGTTTTATCCACCCACCCATCTGTGGATGGACACTTGGGTTGCTTCCCTGTCTTGGTGATTGTAAATAACATTGCAGTGAACATAGAGGCGCTTATGTTGTTTCAAATTAGTCTTTTGGGTTCCTTTGGGTATATTCCCAAAAGCGGGATCACTGGGTAAAAAGGCAGATCCAGTTTTAATTTTTTGAGATATCACCATACTGCTTTCTACAGTGGCTGCACCAGTCTGCATTCCCACCAACAGTGCAAAAGGAAATGAGTATTTAGGGGTACCCTAAAACTCCACATCCTTTCTCCACATTCTCGCCAGCACTTGTTTGTTGATTTATTGATGATAACTATCCTGACAGGTGTGAGATGGTATCTTTGTAGTTTTAATTTGCATTTCTGTGATGATTAGTGATGTTGAGCATCTTTTCATATGTCTGTTGGCCCTCTGTGTGTCCTCCTTGGAGGAGTGTCTGTTTAGGCCCTTCACCCATTTTTTTAATTGGGTTGTTTGTTTTTTTGCTGTTGAATTTTGTAAGTACTTTATAAATTTGGATGTTAACCCCTTATCGGATCCATTGGCAAATCTGTTCTCCCATTCCATGGGTTGTCTTTTTATTTTGTTGATATTTTCCTTTGCTGTGCAAAAACTTTTTAGTTTGATGTAGTCCCATTTGTTTATTTTTTTCTTTTGTTTCCCTTGCTGGGGGAGATACATCCAATAGCAATTTTCTACTAGCAGTGTCCGAGATTTTGCTGCCTGTGTTTTCTTCTAGGATTTTTATGGTTTCATGAGACCTGCAATTGGGAAAGCATGATCCTAATTTATTGTCCCTTGCAGTGCTGCCTGTGTGGAAGCTCAGGCCACAGGTGTGCCTTTGTTGAGGTACTGACCATGACTCCTTGTCCAGTGCTCTTTCCACCCCTGTGGGTTCAGGGAGGGTTGTGGGTTAACAGTTTTACAAAGCTCCTCCTGCCAACTTTTAATTGCCATCTAGAAGACACTGGAGAGTGGATATCTGATAGCACTGGGGGAAAGCAACTCTTCAGGCTGCCTTGTCTGTTACACAGGATAAATAAGCTGCAGTGATGAAATATGACCTTCAAACTGGGGCATTTTTAGGGTAATTTTCATGTAATGCTCACCCTACAATTGATACTAATTTAGTTTAACACAAACCTATATACCATACAAAAAATACCCTCCCTTTAAAAATATTTCAAAAACAATTTGACAGCCTATTTTTTTCCTGCCTGAAATACATTGAGACATCAAGCCTGATCATTTTTAATTGGCCATTCAAGCACCAAATGAAAGTAGCTTCAAACAGGAAACTCTTGGCTGCTCAGAACTTTGGGGCAGGCTTTTAATTCTAGAATAGATTTCCTTATTACAAAGGGTTTCCTTGCTCCGTTAAGTGTCCAAATTTATTATAGCCAATTTTTGTATAGGAAATTTCCCCAAAGTTGTCACAACTTTCTCTGATTTTTAAAAAGGTTTTACAGCACAGGGTATATCTTTTTTGCTATGACGAAGTGACAGCTTTATTATCCATTCAAGGACATGAGGCTCTTGCCCCTGAACCAAATGGCCCTACTTTACTACTTTTAAAAATCTTATCTGCCTTTATTTGATTATTTTCGGGGGGGGGGGTGCTGTTTCTGTGACTCAGCGCTGATCGCCCCTTAACTCATCATTTGCTGCTGAGACTCTGTAATGACCTTGGGACCCAGGTAACCCCCACGGTGTCTGAGTCGTGTTTCCCAAGTAGACTCAGGTAACGCATTGAGATTGACATTTTTTAAAGGCAAAAAAGCAGTTTTTGAGGGAGGGCCTTAAGAGTTCCATTTGTAAAGCAAGCAAGCTTTAGTTTTCTTCTTGTTCACTTACTTCATTGGCCAAAAAAAGAGCATGTTTTCCTTATGTTCTGTTTTGGGGCTGTTCAGATAGATAAAGTGCTGCCTTTTTAGACTGAGATATTTTTTCATGGTTTCTTTTTTCTTTTCGTAAAAGAGTTATGTGTTTACTACATTATGGTCTAAAGCACACTTTCATAGACTTTTTCATTTAACTTAGAGTGGTAATTTATGACTGATTGGTAACAGCCTCATTTTTAATGTTTTATTGCTTGAGAGGTTATAGATTGCCAGGGTATTTCTCTTTCCATTGGATAAATTGCATAGAAAATTTCCCCAAGTTTCCTGATGTCCATCTTCCATTGGAAAACAAACTTTAATATCTGCAACAACACAAGAAAAGTGAGTATGAAAAGTTTTACTTATTGTTAAGGAGTGATGTGAACCAGACTATTCTTAGGTTTATGAATTCATTATATGGAAACAAAAGAACCCACAATAGCAGTATTGTTCTGGCAAGCTATATTTAAATGATGCCCTTTTATTGTTTTTCCCAAGACATAGTTTAAACAGAATGGTGAAGATTTATGGAAAATGGAATAAGTGGGAAATCAGTCTCTTGTACTAGGGATTAAGAGAGAAACATAACTTTTGTTTTTGGTTGTTTATAGAAAACAGAATGGAATTTCAGCTCTTAAGCTTTGTGTACATTTGGGCTTCATTATTTGGTTTTTGCAGTTTCTCAGATACTTGCCTCTCCTACGTGGCAATTTATAATGTAAACATGATGCATCATTTCATTTTGTGTAAACTTTATATAAGAAATAGTCACTTTCCACATATGTCAGAAGACTTGTGGAAAAATCTTATTTTATTTATTTATTTATTTATGTCTTTCTTTATTGGGCACTTTGTAGATGTCACACAGGTATAAAAGATACACTGTTAAATAATTATTTAAAACCTGATCAGGACTAAGTGCCTAATCCAGGCCTCCAAACCAGAAGCAGAAAGAAAGCAGGCAGTGGATTGGGGGATATTCCTCCAACATCACCAAAATCCAGAAAATCAGGATGTGGGCCCTTGGGCTAATGCCCAGGTGCCTCTGGCTGCATTCATTGTTGTCAGGAACCAGCAAGGGGCTGGCAGAAACAGCCAATGGAGTCTAAACATGGACAAAAATAATTGGAAGGAGAGGAAACGGAGAGGTACTGTCCAGCTGTAGATGGGATCACAGGATGCAGCTAAGGCAGGTGGGGGAAGGGGAGGGGCTGGGGAGAGGTATCACAGCAATGCAGGAGTGTGGCCCAGGGGCCCTCACATTGTGGGTCCTCCTGGTGAGGTTGGGCTTCTCACCCACCAGCTTGGACTTGAGGTGCTCCTTGTAGGCAGGGTGTCTCCAGGCCACTTGGGGATTGCTTCTCACAGACCCAGGTTTCCTGTGCTGCCTGCTGACTGAGTCTGAAATCATAGCTGACCAGCATCATACCACCCTCCAACTCATTGGTGGTATTTGTCAGGCTGTTGATGGTCTCAATATCCAGGTGATCTGTGGGCTTGTCCAGGAAGAGCATGTTGGGGTTCTGCCAGGCCAGCCAGGCCAGACACACTCAGCACTTCTGCTCGTCAGACAGGCTCTGGACCTGGCTCACCTGCTATTTCCCAGTGAGACCACATTGCCCAGTGATCTTCCTCCCTTCTTAGCCTTGGTCTCTGGGTAGCACTTCATCACGTACTCCAAAGACGAGAGGTGTAAGTACAGCTACTCTTGTAACGCCTCATGAGAGTGTTTTCAGATCACCCCATCTGTGGGTAGTAGCTCTCCAGTTAGCAGCTTCAGAAGAGTTGACTTTGCTGCTCCATTGGGCCCTGCCAAAGCCACTTATGTGTCAAGATCAATACCAAAGTCTAGATTATTGTATAACAGATGCCAGGACCATCTTTTTTGTACTTGAGGCTCACATTCTGCACCATAATGACGGTGGAAGGATCTTGCCACACAGTGGGTAACAAAATGACAGTACTTGTCTCTGTGTCAGTCCCAGTGCTATCCTTTTCTTGTATCCTTCTGCTTGTTGTGGACTTGCTGGGCCAGCTTAACACTGCTGTAGCCAAACCTAGCAAGGTATTTCTTCATACGCTCACAAACCTGATCTTACTCCCGGTGAAACCTCTTCACCTGGTTCTCCTCCAGCTCCAGCCATATCTTCATGTACTGATCATAATTCCCCTGTGACACTTCAGTTTCTTGTGCCTGAGAATGATGCCGGCACAGACACCATTCAGAAAGTCCTGGGAATGAGAGATGAAGACCAGAATGTGCTTAAGTCTTTAGTTCCTCTTCCAACCACACACAAGCATTGAGGTCCAGGTGGTGTGTAAGGAAATGGGAGGAGTAGAAGAGGATGATTCTCTGGCTTTTGGCTTGAGTGGCCAGAGAGATTGAAGAAGGATGATTAACTGAGAGAATTTGGAAGAGACAGCATATATCTGTAGTGGCAGAGATGTGTTGATGCATCCAATTTTGAATGTGTACTTGGTATTCCTGTGCAGCTGTAAAGAGAGAGGTCCGTGATGGAGACACGGGCTGTGTGATGGGTGCTGGTCTGTGGGCAGTGATTCAAACTATGAGAGTGGATGAGCTTGAGTTACCTGCAGGACATCCAGGTGGAGGGTCTGGAAGGAAGTTGTTGACTGTGGATGGAAGGAGACAGACCCATGGTGGAGACAGAGTGTCATGTTCTCTCACCAATGATTACAGCCACAGGATTAAATGAGACTTCCCCAAAAAGGTTTGTAGATTCAAAAGAGAAAATGTCTGAGGAAAATATCACTTCCTGATTGTCATTTGCAATGTCATTTCTTCATATTCCATTTTTTTCTTACTAAATCTTCTTAATCTTCTTCCATTTCCTTCTCCGTTTAAGAAAATCACATCAGATTTTCACGACACTGTTCTGTTCGATGTCACTGTTCTGTGGAAAAGTTCTCTGATCCCCACACCTGCCTGGAGGGATGTCTCAGGCACGCATTCCCTTTGGAATTCTTACTCTTCTGACTCTTTTGGAGCTTTTCTTTGAAGCTGACTTTTCAGTGGCTCTACACTTATCTCTCCAGGCAGACTTGAGTCCTGACAGCTGAGACCACGTCTTCTCCGCTTCATGTTTCCCGCCCAGCTTCTCAGCTCCAGTGTCTTCTACACTCTAGCTGCCCCTACTGCTTTTTGATTATTTTTTATTCTCCTCTAGCAGAATGAAGTGAAAAGGGGACAACTCAAAGGTCTGTAAGAATTTATATCAGTTAATGTACCTGAACTAAATTGAAAATGCCTGCTTACAATGTGTTTGTAGGAACATTCTATTTCTCACTTTAAAAAAGAAGAAGAAATTTAATTAGCAAAACAGTTCACAAAATCCATTTTTGTCATTTTACACTCTTGTCAGAATTCTTGTCATTTGTCATTCTCACTACATGAAACTTTCAGAGGAAGAGAATATATCTTTTGGCAGCTCCACCACTATTGCTTATTGTGAGTGGAGTTTATCTCCTGGTTTCATTGGGTTCAACTTCCTGCTGTTTTTACATTTTGCATACATTTGCACAGGCCGAGTCTGGGTGCAGTTGAGAGCTGTGGTCCAAGAAGCAGGTATCCTGGCTTATCCTGCCCCTCTCCTGACACTTTAGTGACCCCTGATCCAGTGGCTTGATCTCTTTTATGCCTTCCCCCCCCCCCATCTGTGGTGTGAGAATCTATACACTGGCTCTTAGCCTAGTTCAGAGGCACATTGTGAGGCCAGCTAGAATGATGGCCTTTGAGGTCCTTAGAACAAAAGCATCATGCACGTTAGAGAATTTATTTTATATGAATTACAGCAGGAGGTCAGGCTCCAGACAGCCATGTTTATAACCCCTGGGTAAGCAGACCTGAAGCAAACCATGTATCATCTGCTGTGATGAGGTTCCCATAAAAGAAGAACTCCCCTCTCTTCCCAGAGGCCAAGCATACAAGTGGGATGCTTTGCTAAAATTCTTATCGTTCAGGGATTTAAACACACCCTCATCACGGATGAAGAGAGCAGTGAACTTTTATTTTTAAAAAAAGATGAATCTTGGATATAGGTTTGTTGAAGAAGGTAAAACTCATGTTTACCTGTTAAAGATAAAGAATGCTGGTGGGCAGCTACTAATTCATATGATAGAGTCCAAACTAGGTCATGATGCTCAATAAATTAAAACAAATTAATTGCTTATTCAATTTAGATTGCGTGGTTTGTGATTGCCGTCACCATACTACACAGAGTTCCTAATGCTGTGCCTCACATTCAAAGCTCGTCAGTATTTCGGTTGATGCCTATTTAGATGGACTAAGAGAAGCTCCTAGCAATCATCCAGAAAGCCTTTTAACACCTGTGGAAACTTTAAGGCTGTTTGAGGTTAATTGGACATTCCTCAAATGTTAATGAAAACTTCAATTAATAATAGAAATATTCATAGTTTGTTGACCTGTGTCAGATGGCAAGGGGTTTGACTGAAGTTAATGATGTATAGGTAATATTGATCAAAATGAGGGGAACTTGTAGAGTTTAACATCGATGGCAGAGGGATCACAACATTGGTTCTATAAGAACTAAGGGAGCAAAATCTTAATTCTTTACCGAGCTTGGCAGTGAGAATAGTGGCATAATCATTGTACAGGTGCTGTTTCTTCATTTTCTGCTCTTAGAGTCATACTATGCACTAAGCACAGTGGATCTTGTTACACTTGCAGGCTAGATTGCAAATAGTAGCAACTTCAACAGAGTGAAAGGATAGGTAACAAAAGGTCAGATGTTGAAGCAGAAGGGAAGAGTGAACATGCTAATATTCTCATCTCCTAAAATTAAGTAGTAAGATACAGTTATTAAAAGTTGGCGAAATTCCAGCCCTGCCCAGGTGACTCAGTTGGTTGGAGTGTCATTCTGTACACTAAAATGTTGCAGGTTCAATTCCCTGTCAGGGCGCATACCTAGGTTGCAGGTTCAATCCCTGGTCGGGGACACATGTGGAGGGCAATCAATCAATCTCTCTCTCTCAAATCCTTTCCCCTCTCTCTAAAACCAATAAACATATCCTTGGGTGAGGATTTTTTAAGAAGGTGGTAGAATTATAGGGTTGTTGTGCCATCTTGCATTCCCACTGGTGGCACACGAGAGTTCCAGTTGCTCCACAGCTTCATCACACTTGGTATGGTGAGACTTTTTCACTTCAGACGCTTTAATGTGTATAGTCGTGGTTCATTTTTGTGGTTTTAAATTGTATTTCTCTAGTGGCTAATAGTGTTGAGCTTCTTTGCAGGTGTTTATTTGCCATCCTTGTATTTTCTTTGGTGAGTTGTTAAACTCTGTATTAATTCTAGTAACTCTAGTAACATCGTAGAATTTTTTTACATAGATAATCAGGTCTTCTGTAAATAAAGACAGTTTTGCCTAAAAAAAAAAATTGTTGGAAACACAAATGAAGATTTAAGTACTTAAATTACGAAGATAATGAACAGAGAAATTAAAACAACAATAGATCAAACTTTTGGTGGAAACCTGGAGACAATAAGGAGAAAATCCCTGATAAGAATCAAGAAGAGATTTAAGCAGGTTATCAATAGTTAAGGAGATTAGCACAACAAAACAGAAAATTTTATGATTGATTGTCTTGGAAGAATGGAACTAATGGCAGGAACAGGAAAATCAGGAAATGGCTATTCCAGACTCAGACACAACAAGCTGCCTGGAGGTTGCCAGAGTCGGGGGAGGGGGTTGAGGGACTGGGTGAAAGAGGTGAAAGGATTAAGAAGTACAAATTGATATAATATGGTCACAAAAATGTAAAGTACAGCATAGGAAATATAGTCAATAATATTATAATAAATCAATAAATCCAGAAGCTGGTTCTTTGAAAAGATAAACAAAATTGACAAGCGTTTAACCAGATTCATTAAGAAAAAAAGAGAGAGCACCCAAATAAACAAAATCAGAAATGAAAAAGGAGAAATTACAACTGATACCTCAGAAATACAAAGGATTGTAAGAAATTACTATGAACAACTGTATGCCAAGAAATTTGAAAACCTGGGTGAAATGGACAAATTTATAGGACCAAGAAGAAGTAGAAAGCCTAAACAGACTGATAACAGCTGGTGAAATTGAAGCACTAATGAAAAAAATTCCCATCACACAAAAGCCCTGGACCAGACAGTTTCACAGGAGAATTTTACAAAACATTTAAGGAAGAACTAACTCCTATACTTCTCAGACTATTCCAAAAAATCCAAGAGGGAAGGTTCCCAAACTCTCTTTATGAAGTCAGCATCATCCTAATCCCCAAACCAGACAAAGACACAACAAAGAGAGAAAACTATAGTCATCATCGCTGATTAGCATAGATTCTAAAATCCACAACAAAGTACTGGCAAACTGCATCCAGCAATACATCAAAAAAATCATACATCATGATCAAGTGGATTCATCCTAGGGATGCAAAGATGGTACAATATTCACAAGTCAATAAACATAATACATCACATAAACAAAAGAAAAGAGAAAAATCACATGATCATATCAATAGATGTGGGAAAAGCATTTGTTAAGGTGCAGCATCCATTTATGATAAAAACATTCAGCCAAGTGGGAGTACAGGGAGCATTCCTCAACATAATAAAGGCCATATATGAAAGACCTACTGCTAATATCATACTCAATGGACAAAAGCTAAAAGCTTTCCCACTAAGATCAAGAACAGGACAAGGATGTCCACTATCACCTCTTCTATTCAACATGGTAGTGGAAGTCCTAGCCTCAGCAATCAGACAAGAAGAAGAAATAAAAGGCATCCAATTGGAAAGGAGGAAGTAAAACTGTCATTGTTTGCAGATGACATGATAGTGTGCATAGAAAACACTATAGACTCTACCAAAAAACTACTTGACCTAATAAGTGAATTTGGCAAAACAGTGGGATACAAAGCCAATATTCAGAAATCAAAGGCATTTTTGTACACCAACAGTAAAATATCAGAAACAGAAATCAAGGGAAAAGATCCCATTTGCTATAGCAACAAGAAAAATAAAGGCGGTAAAAGACCTGTACTCAGAAAATTACACAACACTGAAGAAAGAAATTTAAAAAGATACAAATAAATGGAAGCACATGCCATGTTCATGGATTGGAAGAATTACCATCATCAAAATGTCCATAATGCCCAAAGCAATTTATAGATTCAGCTCAATCCCTATTAAAATACCAATGGCACATTTCACAGATATAGGACAAACATTTCAAAAATTTATATGGAACTATAAACAGCCCTGAATAACTGCAGCAGTTTTGGGAAAGAAGAACAAAGTAGGAGGGATCACCATACCTGACATCAAACTATATTACAAGGCCACAGTAATTGAAACAGTCTGATACTGGCATAAGAACAGACACATAGATCAATGGAACAGAATAGAAAGCCCAGAAATAATCCAAGTCTCTATAGTCAATTAATATTCAACACAGGGGGAAGAAGCATAAAATGAAGTAAAAATAGCCTCTTCAACAAATGTGGGGACATCTGGACAGCTACATGCAGAAAAATGAAACTTGACCACCAACTTACACCATACACAAAAATAAAGTCAAGGTAGATAAAAGACTTAAATATAAGTCATGATACCATAAAAGTCCTGGAAGAGAACATAGGTAGGAAAATCTCAGGTATTCCATACAGCAATATTTTCATCAGTATGTCCCCTAGAGCAAGGGACATAAAGGAAAGAATAAACAAATTGGACTTCATAGAAATAAAAAGCTGCTGCATGGTTAAAGAAAACATTAGCAAAATGAAAAGGGAACCAACTGTGTGGGAAAATATATTTGCCAATGATATCTTGGATAAGGATTTGATCTCCAAAATATACAAAGAACTCACATGACTCCATTTCAGGAAGACAAACAATCCAGTTAAAAAATGGGCAAAGGACCTGACCAGACACTTCTCCAAAGAGAATATACAGAGGGCCCAGAGACATATGAAAGGATGCTCAGCATCACTAGCCATCAGAGAGATGCAAATTAAAACCACAGTGAGATACCACCTAACACAGGTCAGAATGACCATCATAAACAACTCAACAAACAACAAGTGCTGGAGAGGATGGAGAGAAAAGGGAACCCTAGTTTACTGTTGGTGGGAATGCAGACTGGTGCAGCCACCATGGAAAACAGTATGGAATTTCCTCAGAGAACTGAAAATGGAACTACCTTTTGACCCAGTAATTCCACTGCTAGGTTTATACTCTAAGAATCCTGAAACACTAATTCAAAAGAACCTATCACCCCAATGTTCATAGCAGCACAGTTTACAAGAGCCAAGTGTTGGAAGCAGCCTAAGTGCCGTCAGTAAATGAGTGGATCAAAAAACTGGTACATTTACACAATGGAATCCTATGCAGCAGAAAGAAAGAAGGAGCTTCTGTCCTTCACAACAGCATGGATGGAACTGGAGAGCATTATGCTAAGTGAAATAAGCCAGGCAGTGAAAGACAAATACCATATGATCTCACCTATAACAGGAACCTAATTAACAAAACAAATAATCAAGCAAAATATAAGCAGAGACATTGAAATTAACAACAAACTGACAGTTACCAGAGGGGAAGAGGGAGGGAAATAATGAGGGAAAGAAGGGAAAGGGTTGTCAAAGAACACTTTTAAAGGACCCATGGACAAAGCCAAGGGGGGTTAGGATTGAGGGTGGGAGGTAGGGGTGGGTGGGGCTGGGGAAAGTGGTGGTGGGAAAATAGAGACAACTGTATTCAAACACAAATAAAAAATGATAAAAAGTAATATTGTAATATTGTAATGTGTGGTATCAGGTGGGTACTGGAAATATTGGTGGGTCACTTTATAAAGTATATGATTGTCTAACCACTATGTTGTACACCTGAAACCAAAACAAAATAATATAATTGAAAAAAAGAAATGCCAGAATTACACCTGAAACTAATGTAATGATGTATGTCAATTGTAATTGGAAAATAAAAATTATTATAAAAAATAAATAAAATTAAGAAATGGCTGTTCTCACAAAGTCCTTTCTCTATATCAGTTGCCATACTACCTTATACATGCATTTTTTTAATAAAAATAAATCATTATTAGATTGGTAATTAGAACATGAAGACAAAAAACAACACGAAGTAACTAAAATGGTTAGAGGGTAAGAGCTGAATATCATAAGAAATACTGGGGAAATAGTCTATGTTTAAAACGTTGTGTAAAGGGGAGAGTAGCCCTAAAATTACATTCATTGCTGATGTTTATCTAATATTACTTGGTAGTTTCTAAACAGTAAACAGGCATTAATGTGCTTAATATTCACAGCAATCCATGGGATAGGATCTTTGTCATCGTTTTATAACTGAGGAAACCATGGAGCAGATGTAGAAAGTACTTTATTCCAGGCCACACAGCTGGGTTTCTAAGCCAGGCCGTCCAACTCCAGAGCTGTCTCTCTCAGCTATGATACTATGTTATGCCTCACGGTGGAGCAAAGGCGTGGCACCCCACAGTGCACACAGTGCGCGTTCCCTGATCCTACGGTCATTTGACATGTGCTCTGAAGAGGTACAGTAGTCCCACTTTCCCCATGGGAGATACATTCCAAGACCTCCAGTGGATACCTGAAACCACAGGTAGTACCAAATCCTGTATATGTTTTCCCTATACATACATACATACCTTTGATACAGTTGAATTTATAAATTAGATACAGTAAGAGATTAACAACAACAGATAATGTAGAACAATTCTAGCAGTACACTGTACTGAAATGATGTGAATGTGACATGGCGAGGTAATGTAAGGGCTACCTGAATACAAGTCCTGCCGCACTGCAGCAGTCGGTCTGGTAACTTGAGACAGCTACTGAGTGACTATGGGTGGGGGGTGTGTTCAGCGTGGACACACTGGACAAAAAGATACTCATATCCCTGGTGGGACAGAGCAATATGGAAAAAGATTTCATCACACTGCTCAGAGGGTGATGCAATTTAAACTGTATGGATTGTTTATTTCTAGAACTTTCCACTTAATATTGTAGGACCAGGGTTCACCATGGATAACTGAAACCACAGAAGTGAAACCACAGTGAAGGAGGTGAAGGAAGATTCCTTTAATTAACCTTAGTTCATTCATAATTCAACAGATGTTTGAGCGCCTGTCAACGTGGCTGTAGGTACCGGGATTGGGATTATTCCTTTTTAGTGGGGAGGCCCATGGTAAAGAAAAATACATGTATAATTCCATACAGGATGCTGTAGAGAAAAAGCAAAGCAGGATAAGGAGTCGAGTGCTGACAGTGGTGGGAGAATGTTATTTTAGAGAGAGAAGTTCCCTCTGAAGGGAATACACATGAACATTGTCTTAGCTCAGGCTGCTCCAACAAGTATACCACAGGCTGGCGGCTTAAACAGCACAGGTTTGTGCAGGTGCTGACAGATGTTGTGTCTGGTGAGGCCACTTCCTAGTGTGCAGATGGCTGTGGTCTCTCTGTATCCTCACATGGTGGAGAGCAGAAGGAGAAAGCAAGCCCCGTCATGTCTTTTCTGATAAGAGCACCAGCCTCATGCACAAGGGGTCTACCCCCATGACCTAATGACCTCCTCAAGGCCCTGCTTCCTAAGTACCCTCCCGTTGGGAGTTAGAATTTCACCATATGAATTCGGGATGGGGGAGGTGCACACTCATGTACTGTTGGTGAAAATGCAGATTGGTGCGGCCACTATAGAAAACAATATGAAGTTTCCTCAATAAATTAAAAGTGGAATTGAATTATGACCCAGCACTTCCATTTCTGGGAATATATCTGAAGAAACCCAAAACACTAATTGGAAAGAATATATGTATTTCTATGTTCACTGCAGCATTTTTTACAATAGCCAAGATACGGAAGCAACCCAGTTGCCCATCAATATAAGCGAGTAGATTAAAAAGCTGTGGTACATATTACTCAGCCATAAGAAAAGAATAAAATCTTACCATTTGAGACAGCATGGATGGACCTAGAGAATATTGTGCTAAGTGAAATAAGTCAGTCAGAGAAAGACAAATACTATGTAACTTCACTTATATGTAGAATCTAAAGAATGATAGAAATGAACAAACAACATAGAAACAGACTCATAGGTGCAGAGAAAAGACTGGTGGTAGCCAGAGTGTGGGTGGGTGGGTAGATGGGTGGGGGGAGGTTTGGGGGCTGAGCGAACAGAGTGAAGGGGTTAAGAAGTACAAATGGGTGGTTGCAAAATATTCACAGAGATGTAAAGTACAGCATAGGGAATGCAGCCAATGATACTGTGATAACTATATGGTGTCAGGTGGGTACTAGGAGTGTCAGGAGCACTTTGTCTAGTATATGATTGTCTAAATACTATCCTGCACACCTGAAACTAATACAAAATAATATTGAATACAAAATACAAATTTTAAAAAGCTTATATAAAATACCTGTGAAAAATAGATACAATATTATGACAGACTACTATTCATCAAGTACACTGTTCAGAATGAGAAAGCAGAGAGAAATTTTGTACAATTTGCTTTAATGATTTTGTTCACCTTTTTATTGTGCATGTGGTTGCATATGATATAGAGAATAAGAGAGCATATACTTCACATTTGAAAGCATGTCACACGATGTAGAAAATAACATGCAGGATCAGCAAGATCTGGAGCACGCGATACCAACAGCCAGGAATTGGGACTCCGGTACCAGTCCTCTTGATGCTTCCAAAAAAGGTGAAGTCATGTGGTTGAAGAAATGCTCCTCAAGCCTAATTGGAACTAGCATCAATTCCCAAGAAGTGAGCTGTATTAGCAGATGAGATTTATTTTCACATTAAAAAAAATTACCCCAGAATAAGGTTTTAGACTTGTTTTCACAGCCTATTTTCAACTAGAACATTTTTAAAAATTCCATAAAAACAAATTTCTTAATTTGTAACTGATAACACACCTTAAGTACTGTCATGTACAGCTAAGTTCCAGAAAAGTGGAGAATTTCAGGAAGCCCAAAGAAGTCTCTAGAATGGAATTTGACCTGGACTATGTTGAAAAATAAAACTCTTGAACTTGTCACATCAGGTTGTATTGAAACTAGACAGTAAATTCCAAGGATGCAATTAGACACTTATAGTGGGCCCCACCCATGTTTGGTATACACTGAGTACAAACACAACTTAGCTAGAATGGAAATAGGAAAAGGAATAATGGGTTTCCTGACAGCTTTGAATTTAGGGTGCACCTCCAATATATCTCCTCTTTTCATGAGAAAGTGTTATCCCTGAGGTGGGGTCAGACAGCATGTTCCTTTTAGTCTTAGTTGAAAGCTGCTCCTCTCTACTTATCCTTCAATCATTAACGAGCTTAATAGACACTACCTCATCAGTCATCACTGTTAAGGAAAGGTACCTTTGGCACAAGCCTATGGATCCTTCTTACTATGTGTGATATTGTAGTTTCAAGGGTCATGTGTCATGTTTGAGTGCTGCATTAGAATCTTAGAGGCTGTTCTAGAACTCTTGAAGTCTGAAAGTTGCAGTATTTTCATTTAACCTCAGTTTATGAATGTCTGTTCCACCAATATGTTTCTGAAGCTGCTCATGCCTAGGTAAGAACAAGTGTATGTTTAGCAGGGAAAGGTGAGAAGAGGCGAACTTAAAATTGCATTGTGTGTAATGGACAAGATCTAAGACGATCCATCCCTTTGTGCAGCAAAGAACAGCCTCTAAAATGAAGTTGTCTTTGCCTACTTCAGTAGATTTTTGAGAGGATTAACTGAGATAAAGAAATCCAGGCAGTAGGAACTAAGTAAAAGTGTTTTTCACCTTTAAAGAGCAAAGCTTTCTGTAAGGTGCTGAGGGCAAAAGGGATGGTCTTCAGAGTGAGGGGGCAGGGTGATGAGACAGTTGCAAAGACAAATTAGTGGTCTTTATCCTCGAGTAATTTACAATAGGTTACAGGAGCCAGGCAAACACATTTAATTAGAGGAAGATAATGCAATTAAAAGAAGGGTGGCAGAAGTGCCACACGTGGCCAGAGTTAGGGTAAGAGCCAGCCTCAGGGGTCCAGATTGAGCCTCTGAGCTTTTGGTGTGTGTGTGGTTATTTTCTCCAGATTTGAAGATAGACACAAGAGCTGACTAACATGCACTATGAAATTACTCTGAGAGTCACATTTTAAAAAGTGATAAGATGCTAGAATTATGCTCTTTGCATTTGAAAATTGCCTCCTTTTCGCTGTACTTGAGGAAGTGTTTCATAAGCAAATTGCAGCCATCATTACAATGTGGGTAAAAGAAGACTAGGAAATGAGGGGGACGATTTTTAGCTCTTCCCAATTCACCTTTGTCCTCCAGGCACTGCCATGCTTCCACAGCTGTGCCATTACCGGCCTCCTGTGAACCAGGTCCAAGTGGAACTGCTTTCTAGAAGCTCCTGAAATGTTTCCCATGGCACTGGAATAAATAATGAGGTGGAGGAGATAAGTATTTTATTTATACCTCCATTACGGGATTTATCACCCTTCAGGATGTATTTTCAGTTATTTGCAATCATGTTTTATCTTCTCTGCTGGATTCTCAAGTTCCTTGAGGGATGAAGGATCTCTCATTTATTTTTTAATAAATAAAACTTTGACCAAAGCAGTTTCCATTACTTGAAAGTCTTGCTGACTGATTGAATGACATAGATCAATTTAGTTTGTTTAATAATGCTATTCAGGAGTATCTGAAATTACATGTTCATTTGGTTTGGGCATATTTGAGATTCAAAAGAAATTCATTCCCTTAACATTTCTTTTTTCTTTTAATGTTTAACTTTTTTAAGATTTTATTTATTTATTTTTTTAGAGAAGGGAAGGGAGGGAGAAACAGAGAGAAACATCAATGTGTGGTTGCCTCTCATGTGGCCCCCACTGAGGACCCTGCCTGCAATCCAGGCATGTGCCCTGACTGGGAATCGAACCTGCGGCCCTTCGGTTCGCAGCCCACGCTTAATCCACTGAGATACACCAGCCAGGGCTTAACATTTCTAATTTACGCTCTCGTGACATTTTCCCTTTGGTCCATCTGGGGATCAGCCGTGATATGTTTCCTTTAGTCTTCCTTCATATTTCTTTGGAAACTCAGAACTAAGGCCATCAGAAGAGGAGATGTAGGTTACAAGTTTGATGGCTAAACCAGACACTTGGGTCTGGTAAACAGAAGATAGCGGGGTCTGAAAGAAAAGAAGGTATCTAAGAGATATAGGAAAGCCAGTGTTTTTCTTGGTCGAGGCCTCCAGGGAGTGCTCGGAGCTACACAGCAGCTGGCATAAACATGGTGAAGAGGCCTGCCTGCCCCTTTAGCAGCCCCTGGTCATTCTTGGTTGGGCTGAGCAGGCATCACAATTGCTTGTTAGCACAGTGTGCAGGCATTCTTCAAAACCTCATCATCTAGTGGTACGGCTGTTGGTGATGATGAAGAAGAAATTGGAGCCATTTACCAATTTGAATGCTTTGCACCTGCTGAGGAGTTCAGCACCTTCCTCCCAGCAGTAGAAGGAGGTTGTTTAATTTGGCTGTGGGCCATAGGTGAATGTAAATACTTGTGTATTGGGTAATAGACATGGGTGGTGACTCAGTTTTAGAAACCCAAGAACCTGATCACCCCAGCACAAACTTGCCAGTGGGCAGTGAGAAGCAGGTGGCTGAAGAGAACCTGACTGTGTGTCGTGTGTGGTCATGCAGTGTGGTGCTGGGTTCCGGTTATTCCTCTAGCTCAGTGCCTTGTCTCTGCCTATGGGCCAGCCTGGTGCTGCGGTCCAAACTGTACAAACTTCCATATTTTGTTTTTCTCTATTTGTCCATTCTATGTCTTTCTAATGGGTCAGTGTGGAAAGAATGAAGACTAACCACAGTGCTTCCTAAAGAAAAATGTTAAAATATCATCTACCCTGAGTCCTATTGCCTGTGCTGTATACAAACTCTGTGTGACTTTTAGGTTTGGGGTGTTGAGTTAAAATTTTCTGTCGGTTTGGGGTTTACAGATCCAAGGTTTTTAACTTTCCTTCTGCATTCACGACATTAAAATATCTAGACTCTGTAAAGGATCAGTTAACTAGGAAGTATTTATTCAGAGGCAGTAGAATGTACTGTGGTGATTAAGAGCTTGAATTTGAGTTCAAATTATGGCTCTGTAACTCACGTGACTCTGGGAAAGCCACTCCTTTATTTCTCAGTGTATTCAACTATAAAATGGGGTAATTTTGTGACTACCTCATTGAGCTGTTGTGAAATAAACACTCAGGAATAAGCACTCAAATATTTGCTGATGTTTACTGAGCATTTTGTATAATCGGTGTATAAGGTACATACAGAAAAGTAGGTGGAGTTGACCCCAGTGAGGAGCATACAGTGTAGTTGTGGCGATATGTTCATGAACCACAGCCAGTGGTGCTGGGAATGCAGAGACGTGGTTTATAAGAGGGAAAGATCACACCAGTGTGGGAGTTATACAGGATTAAGGAAGCTAGAAGTGAGAGACTAGGGAAATGTTCTAGGTGGGAGGCAAGGACAGTAAGAACGGAGGCTCAAAGTTTCACCCACCTTATCTCTACTGCTTAGTTAAGAATCCCATCCATGTCCTGTCTGGTGTGGCTCGATTGGTTGGGGGTTGTCTTGCAAACTGAAAAATCATCGTTCAGTTCCCAGGCAGGGCACATGCCTGGGTTGGGTCCCCTGTCAGTGCATGTACAAAAAGCAACCAATCAATGCTTCTCTCTCACATTGATGTTTCTCTCCATCTCTTTCTCCCTCTCTAAAAAAACAAAAACAAAAATGAAATAAAGAAAGAGATGAAGAGAAAGCACGAAAGAAAGGAAAGAAAAGTAAAGAAAAAGTCCTCAGGTGAGGGTTAAAAAAAAAGAATTCCATCTCTGTAGTCTCAGGACCATTTGAGCAGGAAGCCATGTGGCATCACCACATTATAGGGGAAAAAGAGTAGGACCTTCCATATCTGGTCCACTTGACACATTCTGTCTTCACCTGCCTGCTACCTCCAGTCCTCACTGGCCATTGTCTCTCCAGTCTGTGGAAGAGAAGAGGAGAAACAGGATTGATAAAGAAGAAAGAACATGCTTGTCTATAAATATCTACAGATGGAGGAATCGTCTGGTGAAGGAACGGTTCTGCAGAGCCTCTGGTGAGGCTGAAAGAGGGGGTGGGGAAGCCCATCAGATGGATTGTTGTGGAGACCTGCTAACCAGACAGGTGGAGGCTGAGGCTGATGATACCTTGTTGACACAAACTGCAAAACTGGAGAGGTAATAGGAGATGACCATCTCAATTTCTGCCGGCTGGGCAATTGGGGTAAAAAAAAAAAATCTAATACCTTTTAGGCTTTTTTTTTAAATTTCTCAAAATACAACAATGGAAGTTGCTATAGTGGACATAACCCTGACCACTAAGGAAGAATTACTTTCCGATGTGGAAGATGGAGGAGCCTTTGAAGACCGTGATCACATTCTCTTAGAATTATTTTTAACAAGCTTTTTATTTTAGAACATTTTTCTTTCTCGAGAATATTATACAGAGGATCCTCAGGTACTTCACACCCAGTTTTCCCTACCATTGTCTTACGTTAGTGTGCTACATTTGTCCCAGCTCATGAACCTGGATTGGTACATTATTAACTAAAGTCCATGCTTTATTCAGATTTGCTGCTTCTCCCTACTACTCCCCCACCCCTTTTTTCCTAGGATCCCATCTGGGATACCACCTTACATTTAGTTGTCATGCCCCTCTAGGCTCCTATTGGTACTGACAGTTTCTCAGGTTTTCCTTCTTTTTGGTGACCTTGACAGTTTCGAGAATTACTGTTGGGTGGTTTATAGCATGCCCCTCAACAGATTTATCTGATCTTTTCCTCATGACTAGACTGAGGTTAAGGTGTCCAGGGGAGACCAGGTGCTATTCTCATCACATCGTATCGAAGATACGTACAATTAACATGGTATCACTGTTGATGTTGATCTTGATTACCTGGCTGAAGTACTGTTTGCCAGGTTTCTCTACTATAAAGGTCCTCTTTCCTTTCCCCTCTTTTTCCATACCGTACTGCTTGGGATGCAGTCACTATGTGCAGCCCACACTTAAACAGTGGGAGTTAGTTCCTCTTCTTTGAAGGAGTATCTGTAAAAATTATGTGAAATTCTTCTGCAAGGGAGATGTGTCTGTTCTACTCCACTTGTTTACTCAATCACTTATTATATCACTGTGGACTCAGATTTATGTCATACTCAGAGTTACAAGCCAATACTACTGCATTGTCTTGTTCAGCTGTTCCAGCCTGGACCCCCTTTTCACTTCCTCTTTTAGCTGGCTCCTGTATCCTTTGGTATAACCCCATCATTGTAGAGTTGTGTGTGTTTGTTTTTTCACCTCCTTACTTTCTGACACTACAAGAAAGTCTCGGCTCATTGGGTGTATTTTTTGTCTTAGGTCCCTTGGAGCTTGTGCCATAGAGAAATAACTCTGGCCATAAAACATGATACCAAGGCTGTAGGAAAGGAGACTTTAAAAACTATCAATGGAAATCTGTTGGATCACATGGCCTTGAAGGGAGATGTAACTTAGGAGGGATGGGAGGTTCTGAAAAAGGAAATTCCAATGACGCAAATAGGCTGACACTTCATGAGAGAGATGGGGACAACATCAAAAGGAACAAGTCCTTGGAGTGGCTTCCAAGGACACTTTGTTCTTCATTTGGATTTTTAAAAGGTATGCACAGTAGACTTGTGATTGAGAGTTTCTAAAAATAGCATCAGCAAAAGTTACTCAGCTACTGGTTTATTAAAACAATTTTGTGGCTACACTAAATGAAGCTATATGGTTCACCCTGAAACCAGCTGTGTTAAAGTGGTAGTTCCTTTCACTTCCCTGAAGTCGTCAGTAATCTTAAGTCACTCACTCAGCAAATATTTATTGAGCACCCACATGTAATTCATTTGGGCTCTGGGGAAGCATCAGTGAATGAGGCTGCCAAAGTCTGTGCTCTCATGGAGTTTACATTCTAATTCAGGCACGTGGGTAACAAAGAGGTATTTTTTTGCTATGACAGGTGACAATACATGCTATAGAGAAAGTAAAGCAGGATAAGGGAGATGAGGAGTTCTGGGGTGGAGTGATGGGCTTGTTATTTAGTGAAAGGTAGTCAAGAAAAGTTTCTTCACAAGGCAGTGACAAGCAAAGTAGAAAGAAGATAATGAATCATCAAAATACAAGTGGCACACCGCATACATTATACACTTAGACACATAAACACGTGCACCTTTACACCAAAATGGTTCAACCTAGCCGGCAAAGAAATTAAATTTTACTTCATAACAAACCTTGGAAACCTACCTATAAGTGCTAAAAAAACAGTGCTGCTGAGGTGGTAGGGAAACAGACATACTCATGTACTTACCCACAATGAACTGTGTTTGGAGAGCAGGCACACCAGATGTCCATCGCCTTTGTTCCAGGAAACCTACACCTGGGTAGTTTGTACGTCAGGCACAAGGAACAGTGAGTGCAAAACATATGCGGAACTATGCTTGGTATGTTCCAGGAATAGCAAGTTGGCCCGTGAGGCTGGAGTGGCGTCAACAAGACAGTGGAAGTGGGAAGGCCAGTGAGATGGTGTGAGAGAGGGCAAACACACACTGAGCAGGGGTGCATTGCACACTTTGGGGATGCCAGTCATGGAAAGTACATGTGAGTGGCTTTCCCCAGAGCTCTGCACTGCTAGGGACCTAGGCTTTGTAGGTTCTTCTTGGTACTCAGGCTTTTTCTTTGAGGAGACAGGAGCCTTTGGAGAGTTTTGAGTGGAGGAGTATGGTAATCAGGTCTCATTTAAAAAGGTCCACCCTGGCCGTTCTGTGTGCCAGGGGTTCAAGGGAAGAAGCAGGGAGACCAGTTAAGAGGTCTTTGAATATATTGGTATATATTAAGATCTTCATCTATTTGCTTTGATCTTTTTTAAAGTATATTTTACATAGTAGTAATTGTATATATACAATTTTCTATTTGCATATATTAATATTTCCCTTCTGTTGCTATACAGCTCCCAGGTTTAAAACTTTTAGTGGTTGCATCATAGTCCCTATTACTGCTATAAAAAATTATGTCAAATTTAGTGGCTTAAATGGGCACAAAGTTATCTGGCAGTTGTGGAGTCAGAATCCCTAAAATTGAGGGGTCAGCAGGGCTGTGTTTCTTCTGGAGGCTGCAGGGCAGGATCTGTTTCCTTGCTTTTTCCAGTTTCTAGAGGCCAGTCATATACTTTGACACATGGCCCCTTCTTCTGTCTTCAAAGCTAGGAGGATAGCATCTTCAGTGCTCTCACTCTTCCCTCCTTGTCTTCCCCTCCAGTCTCTCACTTCCGTTTCCATCGTCGCGTCTCCTTCTCTGAGGCTGACCCTCCCGCCTCCCTCTTGTATGGACCTTCTATTACATTCAGCCAGGATAATCTCTCTGTCTCAAAATCCTACATTTCATCACATCTGGAAAGTTTCTTTTAATTCTATAGGGTAGCATATTCACAGGTTCTGGGGCTTAAGGCCTGGACATCTTTTAGGGAAGGGGCTCTTCGGCCTTCCACAGTTGATATTTAGGGGTGCGTTTATCTATTCCTGATGTTGGATACTTAGACTGTGTATCCAGTTTGGGGCTGTTACGAGATTCCTAAAGACATATTTGTATACCTGGATCTTCTTTTCTTTGGTAGTGTATCCCTTAAGATAAATGTTCTGGTGTAGGGTTCCTGGAACAAAGGGTATGATCATCTTAAGGATTTGATCTCCAAATACAGTTACATCATCAGTAAATATATGAGTATGTCCATTTCCCTGCAATGTCATCAACATTACTTCTTTTCACTTAAAGGTGTGTTTCCATGGTTTGTTATAAAATGACATTTTGTTGTTTTAATTTCTTTACTAGCTAGGTTGAACTTTTGGGGGTGTGAGTGAGTACAGGTGTGTAGTATGTGTGGTACGTAATTGTGTTTTGAGAGCAGTGTTTTAGTTTGTTTTGCTTTGTAGTGGTATGTGGAGACAGGTAGACTGTTGCTTAAGCAAAAGGGTAAGGCTAGCATTCATAGATGCCATCTGCAGAGGTATTTTGCTTTTATATCTCTGGCAAAGAGCATGATCTTCCTGATGAAAGGGGATTCATTAAGAGGGATTTAGAAGATGGTGAAAGAGCATGGAGGTAATTGGACTGAGCTCCCATCTCTAGGGCACACTAGATTACATCTCAGAGTGTTGAAGGAGTG
This sequence comes from Tonatia bakeri, assembly GCA_004024845.1. Taxonomy (NCBI): domain Eukaryota; kingdom Metazoa; phylum Chordata; class Mammalia; order Chiroptera; family Phyllostomidae; genus Tonatia; species Tonatia bakeri. Next base: position 228,780 of record PVIA01001480.1, read on the forward strand.
AGCAGATACCATCTCTGAGTCACTGCCAGTGACTGCCGACTAAAGCTTGGCTAATGGGAGAGGTTCCAGAAAACCGGAGACATGCAAGCTTTTGAAGAATTCGAATTCCTAAAACTATCATTGTAGAAATGCGCCCTCGCAAAAAGTGAGTTATGAGCCCATAGAAGAGATGACATTGATGATCCTTAGGAACGAGCATCATTTTACTGATGGGTAGTGATCAGCCCATCACATTTTCTTTTTAAATATGGGGTTTAGACTAGTACCAGAAGAGATCCATAGACATTGAAACATTTCAGAAAAACCTCTTGTAGGTCTCCTTGGGCACATAATAGAGAAAAATTGGAGGATGAGGGAAGAGTTAAGTAAATTTACAGCGTATCCTATTCCTACGCCATAGCGCAGTTACTGGGTGTCTGTCAGCCCATTTCCAGTGGCAGGCCTTCAGGTTTTTCTTTGGTGCTAACTTAAGAAAGATTGTGAAGACTTGGATAGAAATCTTTAAAAGCCATATATTTTATATGGCTGATGACACAAAGTTCAATGGGTTAGTTAGCTAAACCTATAAATAAATATTCACACTATGAAATAAATACCCACCAACTATGAATATGGGCCAAACCAACTAGATACATTAAAAGAAATAATGAGAATTTTTTAAAAACTGAGCTTTTGCTAATTGAAACTGGTTTATTTTCTTCTTCTTTTTTTTTTTTCGCTTTCCCGAATTTTACCCCATTAAAGATAAAGCAGTAGCGCTCATATAGTGAAAGTGATTGTTTCAAGTTGAATTCAGGTGTGGTGGGAGAATGCGTGGTTGACATGGGAGCATGGCGTAGTGTAAAAAATGCTGGTGTGAGAGAGATCTGGGCACCAGCCCTGGCACTGCTGGGGACTGGTTGTTGTCTTAGGCAAGCAGTCGGTATTGCCTTTCAGGGTCTGGGTTTTCTTATCTCAAAGTTGGGGGTGGCAGGGAGTGGTGTAAAACTAATCACTTTGCCCCATCCCCACTCCTGTGTGCTATCAGGCATGTTCATCCTCATGTTCTCAGTGAGTTTGGCCAAACTTTTAAATGGAACCTTCTAGATATTTTGGATCAAACAGATCCTTTCACACCCTCACTGAAAAGGCTCCATTTTCTTTTAATCTGCATGTTCCTTCATATCTCCCTCCTTCAGGGTCCTATAAGGCCATCCTTATTCTCAGCTCTTCAATTCAAAGTTAATTTAGCATTGCACTCGGCGAACCCTGTTTGATTTTAGGAAGACTCTATTTTCTTTTGTTTAGCCCCACCTCAGCCCCACCACGCGGGATTTCTGGGTGAGATTGGAGCCTCCTCTTCACCAGCCAAAAATCAACTGCATGGCTTCACCCAGGGGCACTTGCCTTCAGCATCTCCACCCGCCACCAGCCTACCCCAGACTGTCCTGGTGACCATCAGCTCCTGATCCCTGACACTTAGCTAGCTTTCTCCCCAGCACCACTACCTGGGTTTAGTTGTAAGCATACTGAATGTTTAATTCTGAATTTTTAAGCTTCATATTTTCCCCCACATGTATTTCATGCTATCATTTCTAAAGGGGTTTAAAATGCTTTACATGCCTTAATTTACTCTTGCCAGGTCTGATTTCCCCTATTGTTAATCATCAAATATGATCTAGTGTTTTCATATTTGCTCTTATAGAACACAGTATATTATGCATCTTCACACAAAATCTAGCCTTTTGCTTCTTTTGTTTTATTTACTTAGACTGAATTCTCAGAGTTGAGAGTCTCTAATTGAGGGGTGTATTGGTATGATCCTTGCTCCATTTGGGGGACCTTTATTTTGATTGACAGAGAGATCAATCAAAGGTAAGGAAGAGAGATCACTTTAACATATTGCATTATTTCCTGAAAACCTAAAAATATTAAGGATTTAGCATTTATAGTTAAACATAAATTTCAGCCTCCTCCTAGGGCTTCCCTCAGTACCCTATTCCCACTTTTGGTGGGAGGGATGTTGGCAACCGCTGCACCTTTCAGCCTGCTTTTCCCTGAATTTCTCCTTGGGTTACTCCTACCGTGAATTCTCCCCAGTGTCAGTGTTTCCACACTCACTTCAAGGCTCCCTGCTCTGCTGTGCCCATGCATGCTCTAGGCTTTGCCTTCTATTCACGTGACAAGTACAGCTAACTTCAGATTCTCAGTCTAAGTTTATTACTGTTAACAGGTGACAGATGTATTGTCCAGACTCCTGCGTGCTCTCTGCCTGCCATAGCTATATCTTGGGTTCATGTAGCACGTTTTTGGTTAGCATGTTGGACAGAAGATGAACTACCTACTCTGGCTGTGACCGGGGTAGAGTCTCTTTGCTTATCTGAAAAATAGTTCTTTGACTTGCCGCCTATGGCCAGCCCTCTTTTCGTGTGTCCTTGTAGGCCACCTCCCACCCCTTGCCTAGAAAGCTTTCTGAGCCCGACCAGCACAAGATAAGCAGGGCGAAATAGGGAGCTGCTTCCAAGTCTCCTCTGTGTGCCTGTTTGTGTCAAATGTCTGAATTTTCTGTCTTAAGAAAAGACAGATCTTAGAACTGATCTTTTTGTCAGATATAAATGGTGCTTTGTTGCTAATAAGGCTTCATATTTATAAATAGGAAGTACTTAAATCCTTTAGGGTACAGGTGCTTTTAAAGAAGGTTTTCAGTCTGTCTACTTTCCATACATGTTTGGGGGCTGGGTAAAGGTTAAGTAGTTTCAATACAGGATGATACGGTGAAATGGAAGTTAAGTGGCTGTTATATGTGTAGTTAGGAACAGCAGAAGACAGAAATAACCCGTTTTTTCTCTGTAGTCAGAGGTGCCCACCATTAGGACACAGATGTTTTCTGATATATTTTCATCTCGAAAGTCTCTAATGGTGGACTTCTGTGCAAAGCAGGAGCAAAACCTTTGTAACCAGAGCTCCGGTTCGGCAGCTCTGATGAGGCCACCAGAGCCCCTTTAGCAGTCACGTTGTTTGCGTGTCATAAAACTTGAGGCAGATATTTATTCAATGAGAAGCATAGGTGTACAGGAAGACTTACTCACTGCTTACGGACTGTTTCCTCATGGAGTTCATTAGTCCCTAACTACAGGACACACTGATATCATGGGAGTGGCACAGAACATAAATGTCACAAGAGCTAAGTTCAAGCCACTGTGTGGCCAGCCGTCTTACTAGTCGTGAGACTTTAGGCTCATAAGTCACCTGAGGGGCCAAAGGAGTTTTTTGACAAAATTAAGAAGGACTGGGGGAAATGCTGAACGAAGTCATTTCTGAGTCCCCCAGCCGCCCTTCATGTTGCCGACCAGCAGTCTGTTCTCTGTGTCTGTGAGTCTGTTTCAGTTTAGCTTATTCATTTATTTGTCCTTTAGGTTCCACATACAAGTGAAATCATAATGGTATTTAAAACATCTAACTGGTGTTGCTAAATGCCATTTTACCTCGTTTTATGTAATTACTGTATTTGCTGTGTATAATGCATACCCACATTTTGGGCCCAAATTTTCAGGGAAAAAAACCTTTCATTTTAATTTTTTTATTCAGTTTTTTATTTCTTTATATTTAGAAACAAAACCGGTTCTCATATTCCAGGGTATTATTTTGCATATGGATGTAGTTACTGCTTTCTAGAGTTACACTTTTAACACATAAGCATACATAAAAGAATGTAAAACATTTATATGGGTACAGAATTAGTAGTACCCATGTATAATGCACATCCTTAATTTTCCCTAAAAAATTTGGGCAAAATGTACACATTATGTGCAGCAAAATGTGGTACTTACTCATTTAACTGAACTTAGACAATAAAGAAGTTATACAGTAAAAAATATTATACAGTAAAAAATATCCTATATTTTCATAACACTGACAAAACCATTGTTAATGTTTTGAAGTATTTCCTTCCAGTCTTTTTTTCTAAAAGATATATGTAAGAATGTGTAAAATATCATGTGTACATGCAGGGTGGGGCAGAAGTAGGTTTACAGTTGTGAATATACAAAACACTTTATTCTTATAGTGTTTATTCTTTATTCTTATTAGTTATTAATTATTGTATTTTCCATATGAACAACTGTAAACTTACTTTTGCTCCACTCTGTATATTTCAAAATTAGAATCGTACAGTATACACGTTTTCATAAAATGACTTTTGTTTCACTTAACATCGTATCATGAGGATTAGCCCATGTCATCTGAGTAATTCTTACAGCTTTTATGAAAAATCAGATGCTCCTGGTCATTTCCGCAGTTTCTTCTGAATTCTCCATACTGGAGACGAAGTTATTGGCACTCTCCACACTAAATACTTTTGGCTTGTGAACATCCTATAAGTCCAAACAGCCAGCCTAGGCCATTTGAAGAATAAACAGGAAGAAATATTCCAGAGCACTTTTTCCTTCTTGCTGCCCACATCCTGGGCAGAGGCTGGGAGCAGAGGGAGGAGGATGGCAGACCCCTAAAAAGTTGCATGCACATGTGACCCATCGGTGTCTCAGATGACATCCAGAAATAGTTTTGTTTCTGCACAACCAGGTGAAATGGGGCTGGTGCTGGACAAAGTGGTAAAGGAGGGAAACTTGGTGACCAAGGCTTTCTTTTCTGTCTCCCACATACTGCCTTCCCCCCCCCCCCGCCCCCAGTTATCTCTTCTTCCACAGGCCTGAGGCATCTTGTTCTTGCTGCAGATAAAGTTCTTATTGCACTTGAGCGGGAAGTTTTTCTGTGGCAGTTGTTGGGTGTGGGGAGGGCTAGGGTAGGTTATAAGAAAGGATAAATTCAGGTCTCTCCACTTTCTTTTACATCTCCCCACTTTTTACATCAGTGAATTTCAGAGTTAGAAGATAATCTTAGCTAAGAACAGGTGAAAATGGACTATTAATGAATATGTAAAAATAATTTGCTGCTTTTTTGCATGCATGTAGTATTTTTTATTTCATTTTTCAATTACAGTTTATATTCAGTATTATTTTGCATTAGTTTCCTGTGTACAACAGAGTGGTTAGAAAATTCTATGCTTTACATAGTGTTCTATACGATATTTCCAGGACCTACCTGGCTCTATGCATAGTTATTACAGTATTATTGATTATATTTCTTATGCTTTACTTCACATGCCTGTGACTGTTTTGTAACTAACAACCTGTATTTCTTAATCCCTTCACCTTTTTCACCCAGTCCTCCAAACCCCCTTCATGTTACTGACCATCAGTGTGCATTCTCTGTGTCTATGAGTCTGTTTCGGTTTTGCTTATTTTGTTATTTAGATTCCACATATAAGTGAAATCATATAGTACTTGTCTTTCTCTGACAGATTTATTTCACTTAGCATAATAGCCTCTAGGTTTATCCATGCCACTGCATATGGTAGGATTTCATTCCTTTTTCTGTCTGGGTAATTTTTCATTAAATAGATGTATCACCACACTTTTATCCACTTGTCTTTTGATGGGTAACTGGGTTGCTTCCATAATGTGGCTATTATAAATAATGCTGCTATGAACATAGGGATGCATATATTCTTTTAGATTAGTGTTTGTTATCTTCAGATATATACACAGAAGTGGAATTAGTGATTCTACTTCTAATTAGTGGAATTAGAAGTAGACGATCCTGCTTCTAATTAGTGGAATTTATTAAGAAGTGGAATTAGTGTTGAGCTTCTAATTTTTTGAGGAATCTCCATACTCTTTTCCACAGTGGTGGCACCAGTCTGCATTCCCACCAATAGTACATGAGGGTTCTCTTTTCTCCACATCCTTGCCAATACTTGTTGTTTGTTAATTTATTGCTGATAGCCATTTTGACAGGTATGAGGTAATATTGCCTTGTGGTTTTAATATGTATTTCTCTGATGATTAGTGACATCGAACATCTTTTCATATGTCTATTGGTCATCTTTATTTCCTTTTAGAGAAGTGTCCACTCAGGTCCTCTGTCCACTTTTTAATTGGATTGTGTGATTTTTTTGGTGGGGGGGGTGGAGTTGTATGACTTCTTTGTAAATATAAATTTTGGATATTAACCCCTTATCAGATGTATCATTGGTGAAAGTGTTCTCACATTCAGTAGGTTCTCTTTTTATTTTTTTTGGTAGTTTGCTTTGCAAAACCTTTTTAGTTTGAGATAGTCCCATTTGTGTATTTTTTCTTTTGTTTCTCTTGCCTAAGGTGATTTGTCAGAAAAAATATTGCCAAGAGAAATGTCAGAGATTTTACTGCCTATATTTTCTTCTAGGAGTTTTATGGTTTCAAGTCTTACATTGAAGTTTTTAATTAATTTCGAGTTTGTTATTGTGTATGGTATAAGAAGGTGGTCTAGTTTCATTATTTTTCGTGTATCCAATATTTCTGACACCATTTAATTGAATACAGTCTTTACCTCATTGTATGCTCCTGCCTCCTTTGTCAAATACTAGTTGACCAGATAGGCATGGTTTATTTCAGGGCTCTCTATTCTGTTCCATTAATCTACGTGTCTGTTTTCATGCCAGTACTAGGCTGTTTTGATTACTGTAGCCTTGTAGTATAGTTTGATGTCAGGTAGCATTATACCTCCAACTTTGTTCTCCTTTCTCAAGATTGCTATGGTTATTCAGGATATTTTATGGTTTCATATACATTTTTAGATTATTTTCCGTATTTCTGTGAAAGACTCCATTGATATTTTGATAGGAATTGAGCTGATTCTATACATTTCTTTGGGTGGTATGAACATTTTAATGATGTTACAATATCCTATCCATGAACATGGTATATGCTCCTATTTATTTGTATCTTCAGTTTCTTATAATTTTCTGAGTACAGGTCTTTCACCTCCTTGGTTAAATTTATTCCTAGCTATTTTAATTTTTTGATGCAGTTATAAATTGGACTACGTTCTTAGTTTTCCTTTCTGACAGTTCATTATTGATATATAAAAATGCAACCCATTTCTGAATATATAGTTTGTATTCTGCTACTTTACAGAATTCATTTATCAGTTGTAGTGTTTTTTTTGTGAAGTCTTTAGGGTTTTTAATATACGGTATCATCTCATCTGCAAATAATGACGATTTTACTTCTTCATTTCCATTTTAGATATACTTTATTTTTACTTGTTGTCTGATTGCAGTAGGTAGAACATCTTGTACAGTGTTGAATAACAGTGGTGAAAGTAGACATCCCTTGCTTGTTTCTGTTCTTAAGAAAATGCTTTTAGTTTTTTCCCAGTGACTATGATGCTAGCTGTGGGTTTGTCATACATAGCCTTTATTATGTTGAGGTATGTTTCCTTTCTTCCCACTCTGCTGAGAGTTTTTACCACAAATGGGTGCTGTACCTTATCAAATGCTTTTTCCACATCTGTTGATATGATCATAACTTTTATCCTTTCTTTTGTTTATGTTGAATATCATGTTATATTGACTTGTGGGTATTGTACCAACCTTGCACCCCAGTAAATCCTACTTGATTATGGTGTATAATCTTTTTAATGTATTGCTGAATTCAGTTTGCTAATATTTTGTTGAGGATTTTTGTATCTATGTTCCTCAGGAATATTGGTCTATAATTTTCTTTCTTTGTAGTATCTTAAGTAATCTGGTTTTGGATTAGGATAATGCTGGCCTCGTAAAATGAGCTTGGGAGTCCTCCCTCCTCTTGAATTTTTTGGAATAGTGTGAGAAGGATAGGTATTAGTTCTCTTTGAATGTTTGGTAAAATTCACTTGCAAAGCCATCTGAACCAGGACTTTCATTTGCTGTGAGGTTTTTTTTTTATTATTATTATTGCATTGATTGTAGTCAGTGTGTTCAGAGTTTCTGGTTCTTGATTCAGTCTTGAAGAGTGTATGTTTCCAGGAATTTATCCATTTCATTCTTATTGTCCAATTTGTTGGCATGTAGTTGTTTGTAATATTTTCTTCTAATTTATTATATTTTTTCAGTATCAATTGTTACTTCTCTTTCATTTCTGATTTTATCTGAGTTCTCTTTCTTTCTTCAGGTTTATCAATCTTGTTCATCTTTTAAAAAAACAGTTCTTATTTTCATTTATCTTTTGCAGTGTGTTTTTTTTAGATTCTATTTTCTTTATTTCTGTTCTGATCTTTTTTATTTTCTTCCTTTTACTTTCTTTGGACTTTGTTATTCACCTTCTAGTTCTTTTAGATGTAAGTTAGATTCTTTATTTGAGATTTTTCTTGTTTCTTCAGGTAGGAATGTATTGCTATGAATTTCCCTTGTAGGACTGCTTTCATTGTGTCCTGTAGATTTTGTGTTGTTGTGTTTTCATTTTCATTCATTTTAAGGTATCTTGATTTCTTCCTTGATCTCTCTGTTAACCCATTTATTGTTTAGTAACATGCTGTTTAGCCTCCATGTGTTTGTGTGTTTTTCAGTTTTCTTCTTGTGATTGATTTCTAGTTTTACACCATTATGGTCAGTGAAGATGCTTGATATGATTTCAATCTTAAACTTATTGAGACTTGTTTTGTGTTCTAACATGTGGTCCCTCCTGGAAAATGTTCCATGTGCACTTGAAAGAATGTGTATTCTGTTTCGGGCGAAATGTTTTAAAATATCAATTAAATGCAATTGATGCAAATGACACACTGGTCTAGTGTGTCATTTAAGGCCTCCATTTCCTTGTTGATTTTCTGTCTGTAAGATCTACCCATTGATGTCAATGAGGTGTTAAAATCTCCTACTATAACTGTATGTCTGTTGATCTCTCCCTTTATGTCCATTCAAGATTTGTTTTATATATTTAGATGTGTCCCTGTTGGATGCATAAGTGTTTACAAGGGTTATATCTTCTTGCTGGATCGATCCCTTTATTATTATGTAGTGCCCTTTTTTGTCTCTTATTATAGCCTTTGTTTTAAAGTCTATTTTGTCTGATATCAGTATTGCTACCCCAGCATTTTTTGTTTCCATTTGCATGAAATATCTTTTTACATCTTATTACTTTTAGTCTGTGTGTGTTTTTTAATCTGAAGTGGGTCTCTTAGAGAATGTGTATATGTGTATATATTCAGCTATCTTATGTCTTTTGATTAGAGCATTTAAACCACTTACATTTAAAGTGATTACTGATGAGTGCACATTTATTGACATTTTATTATATATATTTATCTGTCTTTTCTTCCTTCTTCTTAAAGAAGTCCTTTAAACATTTCTTGTAATACTGGTTTGATGATAATGAACTCCTTTAGCTTGTTTTCTTTTGTCTGGGAAGCTCCTGTATTTCTCCTTCAGTTTTAAATGATAGCCTTGCAGGGTAGAGTAGTCTTTGTTGTAGGTCCTTGCTTTTCACCACTTTGAATATTTTGTGCCAATCCCATCTTGCCTGAAATGTTTCAGTTGAGAAATCAGCTGGAAGCCTATGAGAGCTCCCTTGTAAGTAACCATCTTGCTCTTCCTGCTTTTGAGATTCTCTCTCTCTTTAACCTTTTCCATTTTCATTATGATGTGCCTTGATGTGGGCTTCTATGGGCTTATCTAGTTTGGGTCTCTCTGTGCTTCCTGAACTTGTGTGTCTTTTTCTTCACCTGTTTAGGGAGGTTTTCTCTCATTATTTCTTCAAGTAGGTTTTCAATCCCTTGCCCTCTCTCTTCTCCTTCAGGAACCCCTGTGATGTGGATGTTGTTATGCTTGATATTGTCTCAGAGTTCCCTTAAACTGTCCTCAGTTTTTAATACTTAGTTTTTCTTTTTTTGCTGCTTTGATTTTTCTTTTCTGCTGCCTTTCACTGATTCAGTCCTCTGCTTCATCTAACCAACTTTTGATTCCTTCAAGTATATTCTTTATTTCAGATATTATGCTTTTCACTCTTCATTATATTCTTATGTTCTTTTATATGCTTACTATCACTTTGTTTAACTTTTCACTGACTTCATCAGTTCTTCCCCTAATTTCTTCAAGCATCCTTATAACCTCTGGTAGATTGCTTTCCTCCATTTCATTTAATTATTTTTCTGGGGATTTCTCCTGTTCTTTCATTTGGGGCATGTTTTTTATGTCCCCATTTTGGTTGCCTTTCTGTGTTTATTTCTGTGTGTTAGGCAGATATGCTATGTCTCACAGTTTTTGAATGGTAGCCTGATGTTGTAGGTGTCATGTAGAGCTCAGTGGCAGTCTCTCCGATCACCTGAGCCCTTCTGTTATAGTGTAGTCTTGATTACTGTTGGCTTTTTGTGGGTTAGAGTTGACCCTTAGGCTGGCTGACTGTAAGAATGACCCTGACCACAGTGTATAAGCTGCTCTGTGGGGGCTGACCCCACCAGCAGAATCCTCTCTAGCATTGTCTGGAGACTGCCAAAATTTCCCTTTGAGTGGCCCACTTGTGGATCCAGTTGGGTCATGCTCTGATGTGGTCTCAAGCCTGCCTCTTGGTGTGTTGTTTCTGGGGCCTCTTGGGAGGAACTCCAGTGGAGGTCAATGTCAGATGCTGCCTATGACTGACCCTGGGCTACATGTTAGGAGCTACAAAGCAATCTACAGATTGTGGCTGTTTCTACTGTGTTTGGGTGCATGTGGGAGGGGTCAAACTGTGTACTGAGGTTGGCTTCCACCAGCACAAAGCTTGATGGCAGGTCAGCAAGGTCTGAGGCACCCTGAGATTTTCCCCCACCTACCTTCTGCTTGTTAGGCTCAGTCACTGAAATAGCCTCTAGAGGTAAGTGAGTTACATGAAATAGGTTCTCAGTGAGTCACCAGGTATGGACAAGTGGTATTCACCAGGCTGATGCAGATTCATGCTTGGTGCTAGTGGTGGGTCTGAGGCTACTCAGCAAAAGTCTCGGGGTACACCAAGGCCAGCTGCCACTTGCCTGGGGCTTGTGCACTTTTTCAGTGGGATGGTGTCAGAGAGCTGTCTGGGCAAAGCCAGTAGAGCTCATCAGTCTAAAACAGATTGAGATTTGGCCATGTGAAGGGCGGGCCCTGCAGACAAATGGCAGTGCCAGTCAGGGCATGCGGAGTGGAAAGTGGCCGTCGTGATGGAGCCGCACAACTCAGTTTCTTTCTGTCCATCTCTGACACAGCTGGAGTCCACTCAGACCTCCTCGAGAGCCTCCCTAGAAAGACCACAGTGCAGGCCCAGGCTGGCCACAGCCAGCAGATTCCTCTGCAATGTGCTAGCTCGGCTGGGTGGAGCCCCAGGGAGTTGGTATGGTGGGGCTAGGGGATCTCCAGTGGGGGGACAGCGCTGGTTAGGTGCACAGGAAAATCAGCCCTTGCCCCAAAGCCACTCTATGCAATCTCTCCATGTACATCTCTGATACCCCCTGAGTCTGCTGGGATCTCTTGGAGAACCCTCCAGTAAAGTCTGTCACACAGGCCCAGGCTGGCCCCAGCTAGCTGACTCTCCCACAGGGTGAGAGCCTGGCAGGGCATGGCCACAGAGATTTTGGAGGGTGGGGCTAGTGCACTACCCCTGGCCAATGCTCTATGGAGGTGTGTGCTTGACCCAGGAAAGACCGTGTCTGTGGGTGGTGTGGGAGATGCACTCAGTACATGGTCATTGGCAGCTGTCCTCCTAGCCCTCTTCCTGGAGCCACACAACCCAGTCTTTTCTTGTATGACTTCAGTTTGCTTGAGATGCCTTTCTTTCTCCAGGGTCCAGGGTGAGTGACCCTAAATGGAATTTTATGCATTGGCCCTTTAAAAGGGCACCTGGGTTTTCTAAAGACTCCCATTGTACCTGGCAAACTGAATCCCCATTGATTTTCACAGCCAGATACTATATGTGTTCCTTTTCTTGGCTTTGGTGCTCAGTGCTGGGGAGCCCAGCATGGGACTGAGACCCTTGCTCCTCAGGGAAGAACTTGGCAGCTGAGATCTCTCTCCTGGTTATCAACCGCAGCACGTGGGAGTGGGGCCAGCCCTTCCTGCATCTCTGCTCTTCCTCCTAGTCTCCATGTGGCACCTTCTGTAAATCCTTGGTTATAAGACTTCTCGGCTAGTCTTCAGCTGGCTATTGGTTTGACTGTTCTGTAATTTAGTTGTAATTCCATTTGGATTCTGGGAGGAGGTGAGTGTCACTTCTACCTATTCTGCCACCACCTTGGATTTCTGCATGTAATATTTCAGTCACATTATACATTACATTGGTTTTGTTGGTATTGGGCTTGCTGAAACTTCAACACCGCAGAGTCTATATTAGAAAATACTACAGTTTGTGGGAAGTTTTTCTACATCATTAGATGTACTTCGAGGCTCCTTATAATTCCAAAATTCAATGAGTATATTTATTTTTCCTATGGGAAGGTGCATTCCCAATTCTAAATGACTGAGTGTGGATCACAGCTCTTTCACAGTTGCAAACCACTGATATATAAAACCATCTTTAAGTGTGCAGGAGGGTTTTAATAATTGGCTTTATGTGTAGATAGTGGTAATAAAACTACTGTTTGAGCTCTTATTGTGTGTCAGGTACTATAATCAGAGCCTCCATACATTTCCTCACTCTCCTACAATGATTGTGTGAAGTGTAGGCACTCTTGTCTCCATGTTACAGGTTAGGAAGCTGAGGCCCAGCAGAGCCGAGCCGTGACTGCAGACCTGTTCACCTCCAAATTATATGCCCTTTCCTCCTGTTGTGCCTGTTGCCTCCCAGCCCCGTGCTAGGAAGTCTTCCCTCTTTCTGCTTCACCCACAAAGGGAATTCCACGAGAAAGGAAAATTAATTCTTTTAGGAGTATCTGTTTTATTTTTTTATTTTATCATTTACGCTGTTAAAGTTGTCCCACTTTTTCCCCCTTTGCCCCCCTCCACCCAGCCCACCCCCTCTTCCATTATCAGTCCCCTCACCGTTGTCCATGTCCATGAGTCCTTCGTCTGTTCTTTGACTAGTCACTTCACCTTCTTTCCATCTATTTTAAATGGTATTATTCCCTTTGAGCAACCTGAACCACCGAATGCCTCATATAGAGCCACATGCCACAGTGGATCTTTATTGTTTCAAAGTGGGGCTGAAAGGGCAGTTCACGTGGTCTCAGGTGCCTGTAGAAAGAGCCGTGTGAGGAAAGTCTTTTCTGTAAAATAGTATTAATGCCTCCAATTATGTACAAAATTCACATAAACATACAAAAATCATCTGTAGAGACTAGAATGGAGTAGTCAACAATGATGGATAGCATGTCTTTCTCTTTACTTAAAACCATTTTAATTACTGTATTCACATAAATCTAACTTAAATGTGAGGCAGGATATTCATTGCTCACTCATTTATTACCCGTAGGACTTTTATTTAGCTCACTTATGTACCAGGTTCCATGCTAGGCCCCAGGAGTATATGGGACACAGTCACTGCCTTTGAGAGCTCAAAACCTAGTGGAAATTAGACCCAGAAACATAAGAGTAGAGCATATGTGTAAGAGGAAGTCTATTTCATATAGTATGGATTTGGTAAGCATTGTTTTCCATAACATAAAAAGTCAGCCAGTGTATGTGGATTTGGTGAAACCCATGGACTTATAATGATACTGAAACTGTTAACCTTGTCCATTCGCTTGATCCAAGCGCCAGTTTATTGGAGATGAGTTTTGTTTCATGTTTTCCTGCTCAGGGCCCTAAGATGTGCTTCCATGACACACAAGACAAGGGGGAATGAATGAAAGGATATCCCATCTTGATATCCCTGGGTTACTGCTGGGTATGAGTTGAGACTCTGGGCTTCTCTGCTAGGCCCCAGCGGAAGCATTCCATTAGGGTGACATCCAAGGAGAAGACTCATGAGGCATAAAGCCTGTTTCATGTAGATTGGAGCGTGTCAGTGGTGGTGGTTCCTAGGGGCAGGGATTCCTCCCTGAACCACACTTATGTTTCTGGAAGAGGAGGAAGGTGTGGGACAAGAACCTCTGCAGTGGGCAGGGGTTTGGTAACCTCAGTGGCCATAGCTGCTGAAGGCTCTGCATGGCCTTGCAAAGGACAGAGGTGAACCCAGAAACCATGGTGATCTTGGTGTTCAAGTTGGGGGCATTTCTAGAAAGTACATTTTCCATGAGATGTGCTACCACAAATATGTTCTATGTGTAATTGGCCTTAGATAAATAGATTTTGTGGGATGCTGTCAAATATCCCCAAGTTTATCTGGTCTCCCATTAAAATTTATTCAGCAGAAAGTATTTCCCTATTTCTGGATGAAAACATATCACATGATTATTTTGATTCCTCTTACATAATAAAAAGTCCCACTTTAAATGCCAGATCCTTAAAATGTATAGTATCATAGTCAAAGCTTCCAACTTCACTCCTGTTTACAACCACTGTCCTTCCTCCTGCTAGGGGGAGGGTCTGTTGCAGAGAGAAGGGCTGTGGTTGGATGTTTTCTCTCTTGCTCACTCAGTAGCTGGTATTTCTGGCTTAGGGTAGGGTGGGGAGGACAGAAAGGGGTAGAGGAAATTTTTTAATTGGGAAGTGGTATCTCAGGAGAGCTGTGTTTCTGTTGTGGGTGTTTAGAATTGACTCTGTCTGACGAGACCCTTTTGTGGGTTTTTCAGAGATATCCATTCACCTATCTCTGGGAACTTGGTACCTCCAAGTTTCTTGGTGTGGCTGTCACACTCTCTCCTTCCTCAGTCTTTAGAAAGCCCATTGGTTCACTTGTGCTCCCATCTGCTAGGTTCCATTGCTGTGCAAGAGGTAGCTTTTACTGGGCAAGCACAATATAGTGTCACACATGTGCTCATAGTGTGGTCCATGTCTGGCCCATGGCAAGTAGTCACACATCCTTTGCTCCCACAAACTTGGGGAGTGGAGGCTGATCCCAACGCAGGTCATCCTACCAGCCTACCTCTAGTGCTTCAGATTTCACAGGCAGAAGTTACCATGCTGCAGTAGTCTCAGGTTCCCCAGCTAGTTCTGGCAGCACCCCTCACTAGGCTAGAAGAGGTAGGACAGGTACTCCCACCTCTTCCCTTAGTCCTTTATGACACAGCCAGGACTGCACACAACTGGTTTCAAACATTCCCCTTTTTAGCCACACACAGCCTGACCTGTTTCCACCCTCACTGTGCATGAGGAGTTAAATGTCAGTGAAAATAGTTTGGGGCTATGTCCTTTGAAAAACTGCATCTAGGCCGGGCACTGCCCTTTGGAATCTGACGTCTGGTCTACCTTAGTGGCTTAGTTGACATGTCCATTTTAACCTCTTATATTAGTTGTTTGGGAAGCAGTGCTTATCATATCCCTCATTCTTGGAGATTCACAAGAAACACAACATAGAAAAGGCTTGCAGGCCTCCTGGCCACTTTGCCCCAACCTTGCAGCATCTCCCTTCAGAGTGCTCCCTGCCGTGCTCCCCACTCCTCTGCAAAACTGGGGCCTTTGAGCCTTCAGGATTCTCAGGTGTTGCTGCCCAGAAAGGACTTTCTTGTCCCCCGCAATAGTTTTCCCCCTAATTTTCTGCCACTGCATTCTCTTTATTTCCTTCACAGCATGTGTTACACCATGAAATTGTAAGTCCCATGAAGGAAAATCCATATCTATTTCATGTAGTAATATATACCTAATGGTGCTCCCTAAATATGTGTTGAATAAATGAATTAAAAGAGCAACTTTGTTTAAGCCATCCCCTCCCAACTCTGTCTCTTCTTTCATGTTAACTTACAGCATCTGGGGTCTTGGTCAGATGGGATGCTCCCGTGGAGTTCAGGAAATGATGATAGAAGGCTTAACTTTTGGTACAGGTTACTGCTCACTATTGTCCCCAGCCACCCGCCCCACCCTGGCTCTCACTGTCACTCGCTCTCTTCTAACAAGTACTCAGTTTGAGGTGAGCAGGCAGGCTGTCCCCCCATTGTATACGTAACCACACCAAGGGGGAGAAGGTAGGTGTGAGATCACCAAAGGGGTTAATGGCAAACACAGCCCTGAGCTCAGCACCCCCAACTGGTTCCTGGGGTGTCCTCTTCTACTTGTCCTGCTGTCCCTCTCGTCACAGCTATCCTCTGGCTTCACTCAGGACTGTCTGCAGGACTGTGGCCTCACTCCCCACTTCCAAAGTGTCCAGAAGCAATAGTGGCCAGACCGTTTCTAGCCCAGCATCTAGAACATATGCGTATTATGTGGTGCAGAACAGGAGAATTTCTCTTCAGGACTTAGTCCTGTAAAAGCAATGCATTTACAGGTGCCAGATCACCTGCCTATTCTTGATCTACTCAGTTGGAGGTGCACGGGAGGTGAGAAAGTCCTTCTCCCTGGGGAGAAGGAGAAGCTGGATCCTGAAGGGCGGCGATGGGATTAAACTAGGCTTGGCGATCGCCTTACTATTCATTCTTTCCCAGGCTGCTCCACAGACTGCCCGAACCCCGCCACAAGCCACTTCACATTCTTCCTCTGACAAGTTTTATCCTGCATAGGGCCCCTCGGGGCAGTCCAGGCTCCCAGAGGTGACACCTTCAATTTGGGAGGGGGGAGGCTTATCTCACACATGCACATTCTTCTGGGCCATCCTTTCTGGTTATTACCACATTGAAACGGCAGCCGTTGGCATTTGTTGCTTAATTTCTGTCTGTTGGTTGTGCAGTGATAGACCACCAGTTCCGTGCGTTTGTCACTGCTGCCACGCCTTTTGAAACATCACTGCAGTGTGCCGGCACTTTACTCTGTGCTGTCTATTCGGTGATTGTCATTATTTACACTAATCACAAAGCCTTACATTGGAAATGTGCTTCAGATTTCACAGAACACTTTCATTTTATCCTCTCTTCTGGCTCTCTTATAGGCAAATCCAAGCAGGCAGCCTAATATATAGGGAAGTAGGAGGCAAGGTTTTTAACCTAGATATTACTTTATGATAAATTTTGACATAAAATAACTATTTTTATAGCAAGTATTTCTTTCTTTAGTAGTAAAAATTAAAAAGTGAATTTATAATTTTTACAACTTACCAGTTTTTTTAAACCTTCTTGTCAAAGTCCAGCAAGTAGAGCAGTAAAATGGAAGATGAATTCTGCCTGGGGTCATACAAAATATATTATAACTTCTTGGCTGGAAGCTACTACTTTAGGATTCAATCCAGAACCTGATTTAACACTACATTATAAAGAAACAGGTTACCTACCCCAGTGTTTGCCAAGAATAGAGGCCTCCATGTATTTATTCCTCTACATGTAGAAGTGAAATCCAAATGACATGAAATTAATCTTTTTTTTTTTTTTTTTTAAGAAAGAGAAGAAGGGAGGGAGAAAGAAAGGGAGAGAAACACTTCTCACACAGGCCCAGACTGGAGAGTGCACTCGCCTCAGGCCCTGGACCCGTGGCCTTTTGCTTTGCGGGACGATGCCCCAACAACTGAGCCACACTGTTTTAACCATTCTAAAGTGGAAAACATCACTCCAAAGTCAAACTTCATACCATTAAGCAGTGGACTACCCCCCATTCACCACTCCCTGTAGCCCCAAGCAACCATTCATCTGCTTTCTATTTCTGTGGATTTAACTGTTCTGGATATTTACATAAATGGGATCCTACAGCACAGGTCCTTTGTGTCTGTCTGGCACTGAGCATCATGTTTTCAAGGTTCATCCACACTGTGGCGTGAGTCAGTACTTCATCCCTTTTCCTGGCGGCAGACCCAGCATTTTTAACATCAAAGAATGTCTGGGACTGTGAGAACTCCAGCACCCACTCGTACATGGACCCACCACATCCTTCCCTCTGTTGGCAATAGCTTCCTCTCACAGTAGCTGGGAGTTTGTCCATAATAACGTGCAAATCCTAAAGGAGTATGTGCAGTGAGAGCTGCCAGTTGTCAAATATTATTCCAGACTCAGAAAGAAGACCAGTGGCCGTTCTGAACAAGGATTATAGGTAATTCTTTGTAAAAAAATAATAATAATAATAATAAAATTAAAAAAAGATACCTCCTAGGTTGTCATTGTATACAAAGATATGTTCAATAAATTAGATAAAGAAAATAATGAATTGACACAGATATTCTCAAGACCCTCACATCATGGAAGTTTGTGCTTTCCTGATTTTTACTGGCAGTGCTGGGAGAGCCTGTGGGTTTTTAGTCGCCTGCCATTGGTCCCCACTCGGAGGCTGGGACCTGCTGGGTTAAGATCTTTTCCTTAGCCTTTTTAGGTATTTTGGTATAAAGAAAAGTATGTAAGGCCTAGCTGTGGGACAGTGGTCAGAGTCCAGGACTTAGACTCTGAAGAAAGGAGAATGAGCTTCAGAGGTGGACAGAGCTGAGTTAAAATCCCTCCTCCACCACTTGTTAGCCATTTGTCTTCTATCACATGACTTATAAGTGGCCTCCTGGGTAAAATGGGAGTAGGTATTAATCTAGCTGTAGAAGGCTTAAAAAATGGCTCCAAAGAGAGCCGTATCCCAATCCCCAGAACCTGTAAATGTTACTTTGTTTGAAAACAAGAGTCTATGGGGATGTGATTAAGGATCTTGAGATGAGCAGAGTATCCTGGATTACCCAGGTGGGCCCTAAGTGTCATCACCAATGTCCTAATAAGAAGGAGGCAGGGGGATCATACAGACACAGAGAGGAGCGGCTGATACGATGATGGAGGCGGAGATTGAAATGATGTGGCCAGCAGCCAAGGAGTGCTAGTGCCAGAACAGCTAGTGCCGAAGCTGGAAGAAGCGAAGACGTACCCACTAAAACCTCTAGAGGGAGTACGGTCCTGCCAACACTTTGATTCCAGCCCAGGAATACTACTAGTTTTGGCCTTTGAGCTTCCAAGCTGTGAAGAAATAAAGTTCTGTAGTTTTAGATGATCAAGTTTGTTATAATTTGTTACAACAGAAAACCTACTTTTTTAGTAAGGTAATTTACAACTGTTAAACTCAGTTTTCCTTCCTTCTCTCCTTGTAGGGAAGGTGGTCTCTCTCCAACTTTAAGTACAGTGGTGAAGAGCTGTAGCTTTAGAGCAATGTTTTTCAGCCTCGGCATTGGGGACATTCTGGGCCAGATAACTGTTGTGAACTGTTCTCCGCATTGTTGCATGTTTTGCCACATTCTTCCCCACTAGACATGCCAGTAGTATCTTCCCTTCAGTTGTGACAAAAAAAAAAAAAAAAAAGACAACCCTCCAGTCATTGCCACATATCACCTGGGAAACAAAATCACTCCCTGTTGAGAACCACTATGGTGTGAATCCTGAGTTTGATACTGTCTCCATCACTAAGTAGCTGTGTGGTACTGAGCGGGTTAATTAACCTCTCTGAATCTCAGTTTCACTCTGTATGAAATAGTAGTAGTACCTGCATCACACAGCGAAGCTATTGAAATTATGTAATTTGTGTAAAGGCCTCAGAACAGTGGCTGGTACCTACTAGGTGTTTAATAAATGAAAAGTTATTAACCTCTGCTCTGCCATGCTAGTTTATCACACTATTTTCCACAGTTGCCTTTATAGAAGTAATTAACATTAAAACCTTTTCCAAATAGTAACTCCTATTATAAAGATCAGTGTTTGAAATTAAACATCCTTCTCTCATTTCCCTCCCCTCCCACTCACTGCTCCCCTTGCCACCACCCCCCACCCCCGGCCCTGCCACCAGCTGTGCCTAAGAGTTGAGGAATCATGGCCCCATTTGAATGCTTGGACTGCCTGTCAGCCATGCTAACTTTCTGAACTCTTCATATAATTTCCTGGATAAGCTGTAACGGCAAGAATACCCCCTTCCATCTGCCAGTGATATTTCTATTATTCCATAATTACAGCTTTCTCCTCTGTGATGTTGCTCTGTTGAATTCACTTATGGATGTGTCAATGTCTCTATTCAAATGTGCGAAATATTTAGCAGCCTTTAGCAGTTTTGGTGAAATGTTAGAAAGTGTTTTGAATAGATTCATCATCTACTTTTCTAAGGAGGAGGAATGAGCTCCAACTGTGATTTAGGCCATTGTGTCTCCAAGCATTGGGGACATGGCAGTGAGAAAACTAAGATTCCCCGTTCTCAGTGAGCTTGCATTCTAGCTCAGAATAATAATAATAATAGTGTGCACAGTGTGTACAAGTAAGTAGTATAGTGTATTAAATGGTGAAAGGACTTGGAAAGCAAGGAGTCTAGGGTAAGGGGGATTGGGAGTGCTGAGGTGGCACTGGGGACAGGACGCTATCTTGAATGAGGGTGGGAACATTGTGAATATTTTCCCCAGTGATAAATGAAAGTGTCTTTCATGTGGATTGAAACCGATGTTTGCTAATGCACTTCTGCTTATGATGAACAGTTGGAACACCTTGAGTCTTTCAAAGGTGCTAAACCTCTGCTCCTTCTCCACCATATTGCCTGGGAGTATCTTTCAAAGTTAAGCCATGTGGCTTTGGTTTATTCCAGCTGGAATTCTTGATAGAAATGGCTCAGGGATGATTATTGGCAATGCAGTCTCAGGGAAGAAGTATACCTAGCAGATCAGAGTATTGTTTTTCTTTATGTCAAATAGATCACATTTTTAATGCTGGCTCCCCACATATAAAAGCTAAGGACTTTGGGCATGTCACTTAACCTTTCCAAACCCTAGTCTCCTATGACTTTTGTCAGGATTAAATGAAATAAGGCAGTGAAAGCACTTAGAACTGTGTCAAAAGCATAATAAACTCAGAAGATGCTGGTAGTTACAGTTTTACAATTAGTACAATAGACTATTTCTAAGGTAGGGTGTATATATTCGTGGTAATTGTAAAGCATACCTATAATTATCAGGTTCAAATATATGCAAACATTTCTCTGATAAACCCTGCCTGTGAAAGGGGGCTCTAATAGTGAGTCTGTGGGCTGGTTTCATGTGGGCTTTGGCCTCAGACACACTTTGAGTACTCTGTGAAAACATTTGTAAAGGGAGATTGAAATGAGGGAATAGAGGCAGAGAATGAATAGGTGATAAAGCCCAGCTACTAAAAATGTGGTTAATTACCCTGACTAGTGTGGCTCATTAGGTTGGGCATCATCCCGCAAAGCAAAAGGCCACTGGTTTGATTCCCAGTCAGGGCACATGCCTAGGTTGCAGGTTTGGTCCCCAGTTAAGTTGCATACAAGAGGCAACTGATCAATGTTTCTCTCTCACAGTGATGTTTTCCCTCCTCTCTTCTTTCCTCCCTCTCCTCTCTCTAAAAATAAATAAATAAAGTCTTTAAAAATGTGATTAATTATTTATCATGGATGGTTCCACCAAACTGACTTTTGTAGGTAATTGTGTGGCTATTCATGTTGCTGATAGACATTTGCTAAATGATTCTGGAATTGAACGAGTTGCCCACTTTTGCTGAATTACTCCAAAAGTTCCTTGGGGAGTCGAAGGCTTTGCAGGGGAATGGCCCGGGTCAGGATTGGAGGAGACATGGAATATGCCTGGGACACATTGCTGCACTGCAGAAGATGATGGGGAATGGTGCAGGTCAGGGTGCACAACATGTACTAAGTGCCACTGAGCTGATCGCTTTAAAATGGTTGGTTTTACAGTATGTGAATTTCACCTTAGTAAGTTTTTCTACAAATAAAATTCTGACAGTGCCAGGATGAAAGCCCAAATATACCATCTCCTTGTCTGTGCTTCAAAAGAGTCATTAAAGAATATGATGCTCTTTATTTATTTATTTATTTTAATATATTTTATTGATTATGTTATTATAGTTGTCCCATTTTCCCCCCTTCACTCCCCTCCACCCTACACACCCTCTCCCACCCACATTCCCTCTTTAGTTCATGTCCATGTGTCATATATATATATATAAGTTCTTTAGCTTCTACATTTCCCATACTATTCCTACCCTCCCCTTGCCTATTTTCTACCTACCATCTATGCTACTTATTCTCTGTACCTTTTCCCCCTCTCTCCTCCTCCCATTCCCCTGTTGATAACCCTCCATGTGATCTCCATTTCTGTGATTCTGTTCCTGTTCTAGTTGTTTGCTTAGTTTGTTTTTGTTTTAGGTGTGGTTGTTAATAACTGTGAGTTTGCTGTCATTTTGCCGTACATGTTTTTTATGTTCTTTTTCTTAGATAAGTCCCTTTAACATTTCATATAATAAGGGCTTGGTGATGATGAACTCCTTTAACTTGACCTTATCTGGGAAGCACTTTATCTGCCCTTCCATTCTAAATGAAAGCTTTGCTGGATAGAGCAATCTTGGATGTAGGTCCTTGCCTTTCATGACTTGGAATACTTCTTTCCAGCCCCTTCTTGCCTGCAAGATCTCTTTTGAGAAATCAGCTGACATTCTGATGGGAACTCCTTTGTAGGTAACTGTCTCCTTATCTCTTGCTTCTTCTAGGATTCTCTCCTTCATTTTTACCTTGGGTAATGTAATTGTGATGTACCTTGGTGTGTTCCTCCTTGGGTCCAAGTTCTTTGGGATTCTCTGAGCTTCCTGGACTTCCTGGAAGTCTACTTCCTTTGCCAGAATGGGGAAGTTCTCCTTTATTATTTGTTCAAATAACTTTCCCACTTGTTGTTCTTCCTCTTCTCCTTCTGGTACCCCTATGATTCAGATGTTGGAACATTTAAAGATGTCCTGGAGGTTCCTAAGCCTCTCCTCATTTTTTTGAATTCTTGTTTCTTCATTCTTTTCTGTTTGATTGTTTCTTTCTTCCTTCTGGTCCACTCCATTGATTTGAGTCCCAGTTTCCTTCCCATCACTATTGATTCCCTATACATTTTCCTTTATTTCACTTAGTGTAGCCTTCATTTTTTCATCTAATTTGTGACCAAATTCACCCAATTCTGTGAGCATCCCGATTACCAGTGTTTTGAACTGTACATCAGATAGGCTGGCTATCTCTTTGTCGCTTAGTTGTATTTGTCCTGGAGCTTTGATCTGTTCTTTCAGATGGGCCATTTTTTTTTCCTTGACCCACCTCTTATGTAGTGAGGGGTGGAGCCTTAGGTGTTCACCAGGGCAGGGCAACCCACAACTCGGGATATGACACTATATGTTGGGGAGGGGTCTGAGAGGGAACAATGGCACTTGCTCTACGCTCTGCCAGATTTCAGTCACTTCCCCTGCTCCTCACAAGCAGATTGGGCACTTCTGGTGCTGATTCCTGTGTGGGTGGATTTGTATACATTCTAGGACCCTGTGGGTTTCTCCAACGAACTCTCCTGTGAGGCTGGGAGTCTCTCCCAGCACCTCAATCCCCACAGGTGATTTCAGTCGGTGTTTTGAGGCTTTATTTCCCTGTGCTGGGACCCTGGGTTGCACGGTCTGCCTCGCTCCCCTGTTTCACCTGGTTTATCTGCACATGAATGTGGGACTACCCAGCCCTCCAGCCACCTTGTGCGCCACACCCATCCACAATCTGCTGCCTCGCTGGGTCTGCCAGCCACCACTTTGCTGAGAGTCCTCTCTTCCCAGCCCCCCGACCCCACCCCTCCTACCGTCTGGATGAATATGTCTACTTTAACTCCTTGGTTGTTGGACTTCCATACAGTTCAGTTTTCTGGCAGTACTGGTTGTGTTTTGTTTCTAAATTGTTGTTGTTCTTATTTTGGTTGTGCAAGGAGGCACAGTGTGTCTACCTATGCCTCCATCTTGGCCAGAAGTGGTTTTTTGAGAAATGATACTCTTACATTTGTTTGTATGGAATAACTTTTCTTTAGCTTTACAAATGTATGAAAATTTTAATATTTCACTATGGAAATACTCCAACAGTTCGTATTTACTTATTTATACAATTCAGTTCTTCCAGCTGTAAACTTTAATAGTGTTATATTGGTTATATAATAGAGGCCACAGTTACCTCCCCACAGTGTCTATCACAGTAGGTGCCCAATAAGACAACCTATCAATCTAATAAATAAGGTTTTTTTTAATTTTAGATTCTGAGTAATTCGTATCTCTCTGTCTGCCCTGGACCTTTAAAAAAATCTGTGAGAAATCATTTGAAATATACTCACGTTAGAAAAGCGTACCAAAATTCATGTAATGTAAAGCCTTAATCTTTCAGGCAGTGTTATCAAGGCCTTGTTTGTACAATGTAGTTGAATGGTTGAAATCTACACTCACACTTCAGAGAAGTAAGTTTCGGCCTTATTGTGTGCTGCTTTGGAGACAGCTTTCCTGGAGAGTCCACTCTCGCTTGGGGCCCTGATCCTCGTTTTCAGATCAGCAGCACGGCACTTCGAAAGCATGCTTACGGGTATACCTCTGCTTAATGATGCTGCAGCCTTTTACAGAATGTGTTAGGTACTCATATCAAGCAGTATGCCAATTCAATATATATTCAAGTATACTTTAGTAATATGGACACTTTTTATCTTTTAACTCTCCCCTCATACAAAAAAAAAGAAAAAAGAAAAATTGGACTGTATAAATAATACAAGTTTTCCCCCCCAAATGTAAAAAACATTGAAAACTATAAGGAATATAGTCCTATCGGTAGAGATACCCACTTTGGACATTCATGATTGGTTTTCCTGTTCCTGTGTAATTGCTGTCACACTGTCTACACATTTGTATACTGTCCTTTTAGCTAAACATTATAATCACATGTGCTTTTCTTAGAGCTGGAACATTTAAATAGGGAAACTTGACTGAATGCTGGGCAGTGGGAATCTGGTCAGAGCCCTGAGGCTGACTCTCAGGACAGCCTCGGCTTGGCCTACCACAGTCCTCGATCACTGACCCAGTGTACGCAGAGAGCCTGGAAAACAAAGCTGGGATCGTCCCACATGACCTCCGGGAGGCTCGAGGTCACCTGGACAAAGCACTGCTTTCTTCTGAGCGACAGGGTGGCCCCTGAAATCTGGCCGTCCCTGCAGAGCCCCAGTGTAGACTTTGCTTTGGCATCTTTGATCAGCCATCTGACACACGGGATGTCACCCATGTCCCTCAGTCCTGTTCTGCACAACAAATAGCATGCAGAAGGAGGTGGGATAACCTGTCTTCCTCCCAAGGCCAAATTCCAGGATGGTTTTAGGCCCTTTGGCTATGGTGTGTGGCATTTTACATAAATATTCCCTCTGACCTCTGTCTGACAGGCGAGCCTGTCTCTCTCTGTGGTATAATATTAGTTCTAAAAACCTATAGCTGATCCATTACTAAAGCCAAAAAGGGAGAGCTCGAATCAGAAATTTAATGTGAAGAATTTCTGAGTCGCTCGTATTTTCGTTTTGTCAGCCTGACACATTTGAGGAAAAAATAGATTTCTAAAAATGTGAGTGGCTGCGATGCCGTCTGCGTACTCATCCTTAGTCTACAGCTTTCTTTTACAAGGTCGTCTGTGAATTAACAGCCAACCAACAGGCGAGGAAGTTTGGAGAAGAGTAATTTTTAACACCTTTTTGCCCCAATCATCCTTGTATTCCAACTGGTTAAAACTAAAATTATAAAAGAATTTTCTGTTATCTTTAACTTTGTTACAAGTTTGAGAATCCTGATCGTGTGTATGTATTCTTCTGCCACATGTTTCTCTCTAATTTCTTCTTTGCATCAAAGAGATTTCTTGCATTTTTTCCCTGTGTTTCCAGTTTCTAGAATTTCAGGTTAAAATGTACATGTATCTCAATCTATTCCTTTAGAACAGCAGTTTCTGATAGAAATATGATGAGAGCCACATAGGTAACTTTATACTGTGTAGTGGCCACATTTAAAAAGTAAAAGGAAATGGGTAAGACTAATATTAGTGATGTAATTTATTTAACCTACCTAATTGGCTATCATTTCAACATTTAATGTAAAAAAATTATTAAAATGTTTTTTTCTTCTGATGAAGTCATCCAAATCCAGTATGTATTTTACATTTACAGCACATTCAGACACTGGATTTTCATCAGAAATACTTGATCTGTATTTAGATTTCAGAAGCTTTGTCATTGGAAAAGTCGACTCACATTCCCAGGTTGTTTCAAACATACTTAAAAGTTTTCTAGTAACAAAAACAAGCATCAATTTTTTTAATTTAATTAAAATTAAATAAAATTAAAAACTCAGCTCCCCTATCAGTCTACCTGGTATTAAACTGTGCTACAAGGCCATAGTAATCAAAACAGCATGGTACTGGCATAAAAAGAGACATAGAGATTAATGGAACAGAATAGAGAGCCCAGAAATAAACCCACACCTGTATGTTCAATGAATCTATTACAAAGGAGGCAAGGATATACAATGGGGTAAAGACAATCTACTGAATAAACAGTGCTGGCAAAACTGGACAGATACATGAAAAAAATGAAACTAAACCACCTTCTTATATCATATACCAAAATAAAATCAAATGGATTAAAGTCTTAAATGTAAGACTTGAAACCATAAAACTCCTACAAGAAAATATAGGCAGTAAAATCTCTGACATCTCTCTTAAAAATATTTTTTCTGATGTATTGCTTCAGGAAAGGGAAATAAAATAAAAAATAAACAAAAGGGACCACTGAAAACTAAAAAGTGTTTGCAAAGCAAAGGAAACCATCAACAAAACAAAAAGACAACCTACTGAATGGAAGAAGATATTCTCCAATGATACATATGCTAACGGATTAATATCCAGAATTTATAAAGGATTCATGCAAATCAACACCAAAAGAAAACAAATGATTTAATTAAAAAGTGGGCAGAGTTCCTGAGTAGATTCTTCTCCAAAGAGGACACACAGATGTCATAAAACATAACACTTTAGAACTATGTATTTTACAGAAATGTTCATATGGCCAACATACATATGAAAAGATGCTCCATGCTCAAAGTCACTAATCATCAGAGAAATGCAAATTTAAATCACGATGAGATACCATCTCACACCTGCCAGAATGGCTACCATTAATAAATCAACAAACAGCAAGTGCTGGCAAGGATGTGGAGAAAAGAGAACCTTGTGCACTGTTCGTGGGAATGCAGACTGGTGCAGCCACTGTGGAAAAAACAGTATGGAGGTTCCTAAAAAAATAAAAAAATAGGTCTGCCTTATGACCCAGTTATTCCACTTCTGGATGTATATATGAAGAAGCCCAAAATACTAACTTGAAAGAATATATGTATATCTATGTTCATAGCAGCCTTGTTTACAATAGCCAAGATATGCAAGCAACCCAAGTGCCCATCAATACACAAGTTGCTAAAAAAAAGTGATGGTACATATATACAGTGGAATATAAGTCAGCCATAAAAAAGAATGGAATCTTACAATTTGCAACAGCATGGATGGACCTAGTCAGTTGGAGAAATAAGTCAGAGAGAGACAAATACCATATGATTTCACTTAGATGTAGAATCTAAAGAACAAAATAAAAGAACAAGCAAAATGAAGACAGACTCATAGACAGAAAGTGGACTGGTGGTTGCCAAAGGGGAGGGGGCTTGAAAGTGGTAAAGGGGTTAAGAAGTACAAATTGGTAGTCACAAAATAGTCATGAGGACGTAAAGTAAAAGTACAGCATAGGGAATATAGTCAATAATATTGTATAAACCATGTATGGTGTCAGGTGGGTACTGGAAATATCAGGGGGAACACTCTCTAAAGTATATGAGTTTCTAACTGCTATGCTGTATACCTAAAACCAATACAAATAATACTGAAAGTAAACTGTAATTAAAAAAAATTCATCTCCATTATATACACTTCATGTGCTGATTTAGTTTTATGCACAGCATTCAATTCTGTTACAGTTACTAGTTACCGGTAGCATGGGGAATTTAAAGAGCAAGAAAGAAAGCACTTGTATTGACTTGGTGAGTAGCTGCGTGGCCTGGAATATGCTACTACCCAAGGCCTTTTGGCCCGCTTGTCTTCATTTGTAAGTTAGTTTATAATGGGGAATGGACCCGATGTTCTTCTCTGACACTCATAAAATGTTATAATCCTTGTATGTACAAGGGTGCAAAATGCCACCCCAGTAGAAATATATTTCAGACAATGTCTGTAAAATGGATAGTTCTGAAGTGTTATGTTTTATGACATACAGTTCAGGTGAGGGCAGAGCAGAGAAGGGAATGGCCACATCAGACGTGGCAGTTTGCAGGACGAGTTCTTAGCTCTCCATTGGCAGAACAAATGTTCACATGCTACAGAAATTTTACAAATAATTGACCTCTTCTCTAAAGTCCAGAACTGGTATCACTGTGCTGTAATTAAGATGTTAGCAGGGCTGCCTTCCTCCTGGAGGCTCTGGGGCCGGTGTCCCACCAACGGCCCACAGGCTGCATGTGGCCCAGGATGGCTGTGAATACAACCCAACATAAAAATGTATTTAAAACATTATGAGATTTTTTTTGTGATTACATGTCACAATGTATTTAATGTGTAGCTCAAGACAACTCTTCTTCCAGTGTGGCCTAGAGACGCCAAAAGGTTGGACTCCCCTGCTAGGGAGAGTCTGTTGTCCTGTGTTTTTCAGATTCTGGAGGCCAGCAGCGTGCCTTCGCCCACCTTCAAAGCCAGCGTTGCCTTCCTCCCATTGCGTCACTCAGACATTTAATGGCTCTTGTGATTACACATATAATCTAGGTCAGTCTTATTTTAAGGTTAGCTAATTAGTAACCTGCATTTCACCTTGAATCTTAATCCCTCCCTTGCCACAGTCACGACATAGTCCCAAGTTCTGGGGATTTGGCTGTGGACATCTTTGGGGCCCATTTTTCTGCTTACCACACATTGCTGTGTCTCTGTGGTTTCATATTCTTACCAGTGAGTTCAGAGCTAGTCACTGGTGTCTCTCTGCTCTGTTTTCCCTCTCTGCATTAGAGGCAGCCATCAGTTAGTAGAAGGCAGGAGTCAATGAAGGAATTGGGGTGAAGTAGTGACGTTGAACAACTAAATAATTTCTCTTCATTGATGCCTGCCTCAATCTGTAGCTGCATCTTAAAGCTAGTTGTATGTAGAAGGTTCTTTAACCTATGACTATATTCTCATCCATGGAAACATAGAAACTGCGTCCTTCTTAATAGGAATGTATTTTTAAAAAACCTGTAATCAAAGATATCATAAATGTTTGCCAAAGTGCAGTGTGCAGTTTTTTCTCTCTGCTGAACAGGTGGTCAAAGGTTATGAAATGTTGTTTTTCTGAATATAGAATCATAATGTCCTTGTGAACATGCTCATCAAAGTAGAAAAATTGGACTGTACTAATTTACGTTTCAGTTCACTATCCTGGGTAGATACATGTATCTGCTTCTCGCTGTAATTATTTGCCTCTCTGGTGAAAATGCCACATCCATTTGCAGGTTAATTGTATCGTTATCAGAAGCATAGAGGGAAATCTAAATTCACTGTGAGCATTTGGAGAAGTTGTACAAGAAGCTGATGTAGAGGAGATAAGGCAGGGATTTTCTGAGTGTACTGAGTGGCAGAACTGGCACTTACCTTTAGGTTGACAGTGTCGTTTAGACTTGACCTTTGGAAGTGTTGGTTTGGAAGCTAATAAAATGGTTGGGAGACCTCACTGGTTAAGCTCCATCTCACGGTTGTGGTGAGCTCTGTCTCAGCCATTCAGTCACTTAGACATGTTTTTGAGTGTATACTCTGTGCCAAGCTCTTTGGAAGGCAGTGGGACACTGTCCTTAGAGCTGTCATGCTCTACAACTCCAGGGGTCACTGTTTACACCACTGTGTAGTCTATATGAACAGCACCCCTGGAGTTGTGCAGTGAGACTGTGAGGCCTCATTCAGTGATCCTGGCATGACCCACAAGACAGCCTGTAGCCCAGCAAGGAGTGGGTTCGCAAACAGACTTAAAATTCTTATGTGATATGTGAGTGGGTACCTATAGAAGCACAGAAGAATGAGTGCCTAACTTCTCTTAGGTAAGTTAAGGTATCTAGAAAGGTTTCTCAGAGGAGGCCCTGCCTACATAAGACTTGAAGAATCAATAGGAAATGGTCAAAAAGTTGAACAGTTCTGGGCAACGCCAAGAGTTTGCGAAGGATCAGAGGTGTGTGGAAGCATACAGCATTTGCAAGACCTGCAGATATCTCCTAATGGCCGAAGTGTGAGAATGTGGTGGAGTAAAGCATTTAACCTTTCTGTGACTCGATGCCCTGTTCAGTAAGACAAAGAAAACAGCACGAGCTACCTCATGGGTGGTTATGTTTTAAACGAGATATCGTAAGTAGAATGCTTAGGACAGGGCCTGGCGTGAAAAGCACTGACACGTCAGCTGTGGCTGATGATGATGACAACCGTGATGTCACAGGAGCCTGCAAAAGTACACAGGGGCTCCCTAGCTCGTGCTGTGGAGTTTTGACGTAATACTGTTGTCATGGGGAAGTTGTCAAAGGATCTCTTTTTGAATGATGATTCTCAGCTTTGTAGATTTATAAACTGTCTTCATTTTGCAAGGCTTGATTAGATCCTGGTGAATTGATTCATCCTACTCAAAATCATCAGAGACTGATGAAGAAAAATGCCACTTTATCCATTTATTCTCGAAATGGGAGCCATGTAGCATGATGTGATAATTACGGCAATGAGGTAGTGTGTTTTCCTGTGCTGAATTGTCAAACTTTCTTAATTTCCCCTGTTAACATGAAGTGGTCTCATATGTGAGGATGAGGAGTCAGAGCAAATGCAGATGAATGCTTCAAAGGGCCGGTCTCAGCAGATGATGCCAGCCCGGTGAGTCAGCCCTGCTCACAGACCGCGTGTGTGCCAGACAGACGAGAATTCTCACAGTATTTGGTTCCAGGCCCCGTCTCCTCTGGAAATGGTAGAGACACTCTGATTTTCTCTTCTTTCTCCTTTTACAGATGCCCCCTCTTTTTTGACATACCCCTCCCCAGACTTTTATTTCTACCGTCACTGTTTGTTTGCAGCATGCTTTCACGTGTCACTCTTGTTCAGTTTCTCTTGGTTCTCTTCAGGGTGGCTGCTCTTTGATGAGACTTTGGGATGTACCTGAGTTTTCATAAGAAACACTTTCCATAGTGGTCATTTTTTTCCATTGCATTCGGACACTAAATAGTGGGTTGTTTCTGGGAATGTTTAGTCAGTTAAGCCCTTCATTGGGGGTGAATTCACAGTACTATTAATTACATGCAATGGCCTTTTCATTTCTTAGTGCCCTCTTATATTCCTAACCTGTTGTTTTAATCATCTCTTACACTAGATCTGGAACCGATTATATTTGGGGACCTGTAGTTTAATGAATGAGTTGGAAGGATAAGATTTATCTCTTGAAGTTTTTATTTGTATAGAAATAAACATTCTTTTGTCAAAGTACTATTGTAGGACTTTAGAATTGTATTAGTATCATTTTACTGAATGTTTTAAAAATATAAATATTTATTTTACTGGATTTTTATACTTTTACTTAATATTATAAAGTTACTTTATACATTCTATAAAATATTCTCAGTTCAGGCAGATACTTTATAAAAAAACATAATAATGCTGAAAAGACAGAAACTTTGTTCTGGTTTACTTGACAAAGTACATTTTATTTTGCCCTCACCTTTATTATGTGATCTCTTCATGACAAACATCAATGTATTCCTCGAAATTGATTTCAAATTATAATTACCTGGATCTCTCTAATGATAGTTATTAAAAAACACTGAAGCATCTTACACATTTGGCATGTGCATTTTTAATTTTTTAAGTTAAAGAAAACTAGGATATTCTTTTAAAGTGGAGAAAGGTCATGTAAATTCACTGCCTTTTGGAATATGTATTCTGAATATTGTTTTAAGCATTTAAATCAGAATGCTTTGATAGAATGCTACCATCAGGGCTCAGTGTCTTGAGTTCTCTTGCAGATCATTTGTTCTTAACCATTTTTTAAAAAGTGAATGTTCCCCATGTTTTGCTCCATAGGAAATCAGTGACAACTGTTCATAATGGGTAGTAATCTTAAAATGAAAGCTCTAAAAAATAAATGAAAGGTCTGACAAAGATTCTACTTTTAAATTTTAATGCTTCAAAGAGTACAGACATTGACACTGTGATGAAACAGAACTTGCCTCTAGTCTTATTTTAGAAATCCGTTCCATGGAGCAGTTAGAGATGAGACTATATTATAATGAAATACTAATATCTGTTAAAAGTCTTACACTGTACTGAAAAGCCAGGTGTGTACCTGTGCTGTACTGAGTTCTGTGCTGTGGCAAAACATTTTATAATGTTGTTCCGGTACATATTTATGTTAATACAACCTGAAGAAGATGGCTGTTCTGCCTTATTTGGAATAAACTTAAAGCTATATTCCAAGAGCACCAGAGCTGTTTCTAAAAATGTAAGGCATGTTTTTCTTTTTTAAAATCTTGCAAATTAGGATCTAAGGCCTTAAAAAATAAATATAATTTATATGACTATTTTGTTTATGGAGAGGTAATAGATCACGTAAAGTGATTTTACTAACTTACTGTGAAGGGCCAAAAAGCAGATAAAAACATGTCCAGTTTGTTAATAATTTTGAAAATACAAAAAAAATACCACTTTTCATTGTCTAAGTCCAAGAAGCACAATCTACTGAGGCTGAAGTGAATGTGGAGAGCAGACACTTAGCCTCCGCGGGAAATGTTGATTGATGCCAACTTCCTCAAGGGTGACGTGTTGTTCATCAGAAGGCTTGAAGCACGTGTCGTCTGATCTAGCAGTCCTACCTCTGAGAATTTAGTCTAAGGAAATAATTGAACAATGAGGAAAAAATAGATATTAATTTATTGTAGCATTGTTTATAAAAGCAAAAATTGGAAACATTTCAAATTTCCCTCAGTAAAATCAAATTATGGCTCTTTTATCCACTGAATACCTTATAGCAGTATAGAATGATGCTGTGCAGGAAAAGACAGCATAACATGGTAAGTGAGTTCCAGACTACTCTGTGTAATACAGTCTCATGTATGGTTGAAAAAAGAGTCGCACTAAGACTTGATGGATGTGTATCTAACAAAATGTTCACAGAGGATTGTGGGAAATCTTTATTCTGTTCTTTGCTGGTATTTTAATATAAGAAACGTAGACATTTTTTTAAGCAAAATAATTGTTTTTAAAGGCATCTGTTTGACTAGCATTTTCTACTTTTACTAATATGTCGTTTGCATGTGAGCATGCAAAATGTTCAGTGATGTTCGACACAACATTGTTGAAAATAGTTAAAAAATTTAAATCTGTCTATCTCCTATTGTCAGGACTCTAAGTAAGAAAGTCATAATATCACAGACATTGAAATGAAGATATAGATCTGTATTTGTCAATATGGGAAAGATGTTCCTATCATACAACATGGAAAAGGCAGGTTAATACACATTTTGTGTGGATGGGTAGAAAGGGAGGTATGTAGACAAATTAAAGTCTGAAATGTTTTACATGACAATGTCAATAGTGATTCATTTGAGCAATGAGCAAATATTTCTTTTATTACCAGAGAAAGTAAAAAAAAATCAACAAAAGTAGAGACCAAAAAGGAGATATAACCAAAAAATACTGTGAGAGACTATGTGAAATTCTATGGAGATAGAGGAAGTGGGTGGTATTTCCAGGAAAATTTATATTATCAAAGTGGCTCCCAAGAGAGAGAGCCTAAGTTAATAACTATGGAAGGAATGAAAAACATTGTGCTGAGTGAAATAAGCCAGTCAGAGGAAGACAAATACCATATGATGTCACTCGTGTGTGGAATCTAATGAACAAACTGAACTAACAAGCAAACTAGAGACAGACTCATGGATGGAGAGCAGATGACAGCTCTGGGGACAGGGTTGAGAGGGTGGAGGGATCGAGCAAAAAAGAAAAAGGACTCATGGACACAGACAATAGTGTGGTGATTGCAGGGGGCAGGGGTAGAGCTGGAAATGATAGTGGGAAAAAATACAATAAAAACATATGTCTACACACACACAGAAAAGTTATCAGAAAGTACTCTCTAAATTTCAAAATGTAAGTCCCACATGGCCACAGTAAATTCTTCCAGCATTCAAGGATATCGCTATTATTAAGTAGGTGACTCTAGAATTTATTGAAAGGGATTTTAATTGGAACAACGGGTATAAACCAGAACTGCCCTATGTAAACCTGCACAAATTACTATTTCAGTTTTTTCTAAGCATAGAGAAAAAGGCAAACTTCCAAGTTTTTTAAAGATGCCAAATGACCATTACACCAGAATTTCCTGAAGGTAGTGTGTGTGCATATGTGCATGCTTATGTTCACACACTGCAGATCCATCTTGCTTATGAGTATTGTGCAAAGCCCTTCAATAAAAGACCATCCAATAGAATTTAGCAATACATTAAATAAATGCCATGATCAAGTTGGGTACATCGCAGGAATCTGAGGTTGAGTCAGTACTGGAGAAGCTAGTCACCATAGATCAAAAAAAAAAAAAAAAAAAAAAAACCAGCTCTGTATGGTCACCTTCATAGGTGCCAAAAATGCCTTGCTAAAATTTAGCGTCCAGTGATATTTTGACTGAGGCAGTAGTTACCTGACTATATACATTTGTCAAAACTCATTGAGCTATATTCTTTAAAAGGGTGAATTTTATTTCATGTAAATTATGTCAATAAACTTAACTTTTAGAAGGGTAAATAAAACCAGTCTATGGTAAGAGAAAAAATTATCCAACACAGATTCCTGATTAAGATGAAAAAAATTAAAACTTGGTACATCTGGGATAAATAGAATTTGTTATTTCTGTTGCCATATTTTGAATATATAGTCACATGCCAAACCAACATCATATTTTGTGAAACATAATCATTCCTATTTAAATTTAACGTATGGTAACAATGCTCACTTTTATAAACCTGACTCAGAAAGTTCTGGCCAGGAGATAACAGATGTAAATGTTAGAGTGGAAGTTGCAAACATCATGATCCGTAGACATTTTAAGTGTTTACCTGGAAAATAGAGTATCAACTGAAAAATTACTAGAAATAACCAGAAAAGTCAGTGAGTTGTGTGGCTAGTTATAATGTTGCTGGCTAGGACAGAGGTGGGGAGAAAAGGAGGAACTGGATGCATACATCATCCACTAGCAGGGTTTCAAAGGTGTCACCCACTGCCATTCATACTTGTGTGACATAAACCAGGCCCTATGCAAAGCATCGCAGGGCATTCTTTCCCCTATAGCATGTGACTGCTGCCCTCTCAGCATGTGGCCAGAGACAGAGGTTGAGTATAAATAAAACTGATAAAAGGACATTATGAAAGGAGAGGAGGGGTGGCAATTCTGAGGGGAAAGGGCTGACACTGTAAGGTAAGGACAGAAAAGAACGGTTTTTCAGAAGTCACCAGCTTGTGCCTAACAAAGCCAGCCTTCATACTCTTTTGATCAGGCCTACTTAATGTGTTAGCTTCTTAAGCCTATTTTAATGGGACATCTAAAAATTGCAAGAATCCACATTTTCAAAACTGGATTTTTCAACTTCTCTTGAATACTTAGAAGCTCCAGCAATGAATAACGTCCTTTTCTGCAAGGGCAGCAGTTGGGGGAACCAAGCAGTGGGTGTCTGCCTCCATGAGCTGCCCAGAGACTCTTCCGTCAGCCACGTGCAGACACTCGTGCTCTTGGTGCTGGCACTCTGTCTGTCTGTCACCCTGGGAAGCATTTCAGTTGGAACCCCTGGTGTTGATGATAAACCAGAGAGATACTGGGCACCCTTGCTAGGCTCTTAGCTGTGAAGCAGAGTCTGTAGGAATAGTCGACTGTCACTCTGTGGGGAAAAGTGATGGAAGCATTTGAACAAATTAAGAAATATTTGCTTAATTAAATGTACAGCTTGTTTATAACCCGATGATACATCCAAATTTCTCCCACCTTAATGTGAGAATTGAAAAATTATTTTTAACATTAAAATAAAAGATCGAGGGCCCATCTTCAAAGGGAACTGGCCGTGGTCTGTATGTGCGTCAGTGCATTCTTCCTTCTGAATTCTGCGGCATGTGGAGAATTCGTTTTAGCCAGGGAAATCCTTCTGTTCTTTGCCACATCATTAAGATTAATTGTGCCTTTAAGTTTTACAGATTCCAAAAGCAAATTAAGTAGGAAAAATGGAAAAGGCTTTTACTGTCACTTATGCTGTGGGGTTTCTGTGTGTATATGTGTTTTTTTTTCATAGCTTATATTCTGTGTCTGGCTGCCAGATCTGCTAGATATTCTAGAAAGGATAGCATTAATTGCATTTTCCCTTCATTTGTGCTGAAGAAAGTTGGGAGTTTTCCTGTGACAGCGATGGAGCTGATTAAACATAAGCAGCACTCTGAACTAACTAGCTAATTAATATATATGAAGAAAAGTGCAATTTCCACAGGGTTGGCTGATATAAACCTAACGGTAATGTTACTGACTTTAAAGATTTTATTTATTTATTTTTAGAGAGAAGGGAAGGGAGGGAGAAAGGGAGAAAAACATCGATAGGTTACCTCCTGTGAATTCCCCTCCCTCCGGGGGACCTGGCCCACAACCCAGGCATGTGCCCTGATGGAGAACTGAACCCATGACCTTTTGGTTCACAGAACAGTGCTCAATTCACTGAGCCACACCAGCCAGGGCTTATTTTACTGACTTTAAACCAATAAATATTTATAACCTATTATTTATGTCCTCAATTCTATCTCCTCACTCCACTCCAGGGCTTTCCGTCTCAGTGTCTTTTCTTCTGTATCATCAGTGTTTCTTTTACCACTAGTCACTTTTCAGGAAAGAAAAAAATGTTTAAGGAAATCCTTAAAATGATTCCATGGTCCATCAAGACGATATTTATGGCTTACTTTCCTCTCATTCTCTGCAAAAACCTGGTGCCTAGTCAGAACCTGAAAAATGTTTTCTCAATTGAGTCAGCCAAGTTTTTCCAAGCATAGTCTACCTGGCTGCCTCCATTTTTTAACCATGTACTTAGGGTGCAGCTTCTCACACTCTGATTTTTTTTCTGCATAATCCTTCCTCATTTCTCTTTTGGAGTCCTCTCTCCAAGAGCACTGTCTCCCAGACAGTAACACACACACACACACACACACACACTCCTTATCTTATTTTTTTAAATGTTTCAATTACAGTTTACATTCAATATTCTATTATTTTTAGGTATATGCATAGTGGTTAGATAATCATATACTTTATGTGTGTTCTCGATATTTCCAGGGCCCACCTGGTACCATACACAGTTATTAACAATACTATTGACTGTATTCCCTGTGCTATACTTTGCATCCCTATGACTATTTGTAACTACCAATTCATACTTCTTAATTCCTTCATCTTTTTTACCCAATCTCCCAATCCCCCTCTACCCGGGAAACCATCAGTCTGTTCTCTGTATATGTGAGTCTGTTTCTATTTGTTTGATCTTTTGTGTTATTCTTTAGATTCCACATGTAAATGAAATCATATGTTATTTGTCTTTCTCTGACTGACTTATTTCATTTAGCGTAGTGCCCTCTAGGTCGATCCATGGTTCAAAGTGGTAAGATATCATTCTTTCTATGTATGAGTAATATTCCATTGTGTATAGGTACCACCATTTTTTTTTATCCATGTGTCTGTTGATGGGCATTTGGGTTGCTTCCATGTCTTGGCTGTTGTAAATAATGCTGCAGTGGACACAGATATACACATACTCTTTTGAAGTAGTGTTTTGGATTTCTTTGGATATATACTCAGAAGTGGGATTGCTGGATCATAAGGCAGTTCCATTTTTAATTTTTTGAGAAATTACCATGCTGTTTTCATAGTGGCTACACCAGTCTGCATTCCTACCAACAGTGCACGAGGATTCCCTTGTCTCTATATCCTTGCCAGCACTTGTTTGTTGATTCATTGATGGTAGCCATTCTGACAGGTATGGAGTGATAATTCACTGCGGTTTTAATTTGCATTTCTCTGACGATAAATGACATTGAGCATCTTTTCATATGTCTGTTTGCTATCTGTAATCCTCTGGAGTAGAGTTTATTCATGTCCTCTGCCCACTTTTTAATGGAATTGTTTGGGGTTTTTTTTGGTGTTCTGTAGTATGAGATCTTTATAAATTTTGGATCTTAACCCACTTATGAGATGTGTCATTGGCAAATATGTCCTGTCATTCAGGAGGCTGTCTTTTTGTTTTGTTGATGATTTCCTTTGCTTTGCAAAACTTTTTATTTTTTTTTTTTGATGTGGTCCCATTTGTTTATTTTTCTTTTTGTTTCTCTTTCCTCAAGGAAATATGTCAGAAAAAATATCACTAAGAGAAATGTCAGAGACTTTACTACCTGTATTTTCTTCTAAAAGTTTTACAGGGATTTTTCTGTTTGGTTTTGTTGTTGTTTTTTAATGTCTATTGAATTCATTGGGGTGACAGTTAATAAAATTATATAGGTTTCAAGTGTACAGTTCTATAATACATCATCTGTATATTGCATTGTGTTCACCACCCAAAGTCAAGTCTCCTTCTCTCACTATTTACCCCTCCTTTACCCCCTTCTACCTGCCCCCACCCCACTTTCCCTCTGGTAATCACCATGTTGTTGTCTTTGTGTTTGAGTTGGTGTTTTCTTTTTGCTTAATCTCTTCACCTTTTTCACCCATCACCATCCCCTCCCCTCAGACAGCTGTCTCTGTATGTATATGTTTTTATTTTTTGTTTGTTTATTTTGTTCATTAGATCTCACATATAAGTGAAATCATATGGTATTTGTCTGTTGTGAGTCTTACATTGAAGTCCTTAATCCATTTGAGTTTATTCTTGTATATGATGTAAGAAGATGGTTTAGTTTCATTTTTTGTGCATATATCTGTGTATTTTTTCCAACACAATTCATTGAATAGACTGTCTTTGTATGTTCTTGCCTCCTTTGTCCAATATTAATTGACCATATAGATATGGGTTTTTCTGATTTATTTATTCTATTCTATTAATCTTTATATCCATTTTTTATGCCAGAACCTTGTTGTTTTGATTACTATAGCCTTGTAGTATAGTTTGATTTCAGGCAGCATAGTAACTTCAACTTACTGTTCTTTTTCAAGATTACTGTGTCTGTTGGGGGTCTTTGGTGGTTCCATATAAGTTTTGGATTATTTGTTCTCGTTCTATGAAAGATACCATTGGTATTCTTATAGGAATTGTGTTGAATCTACAGATTGCTTTGGTTCATATGGACGTTTTCATGATGTTAATTCTTCTCCATGAACACATTATATGCTTTTATTTATTTATATCTTCTTCAAGTTCCTTTTTCAATGTCCTACAATTTTTTGAGTATTGGTTTTTTACCTCCTTGGTTAAATTTATTTCTAGGGTTTTTTTTTTAATGCAATTGTAAATGGAATTATTTTCTTAGTTTCCATTTCTGATAGTTCCATTTTGGTGTATAAAAATGCAACTGATTTCCAAATATTTACTTTGTATCCTGTTACTTTACAAAATTTATTTATCAGTTCTAGTAGTATTATGGTGGAATCTATGGGGTTCTCTTTATTCAGTATCATGTCATCTGCAAATAATGATACTTTTACTTCTTCATTTCCAGTTTGGATGCCTCTTATTTCTTCTTGTCTGATTTATATGGGTAGGTCTTCTCTTACTATGTTGATAAGAGTGATGAAACTGGACATCACTATCATATTCCTGATTTTAAGGGAAACACCTTTAGTTTTTACCCATTGACTATGATGTTAACTGTGTTTGTCATATATGGCCTTTATTATATTGAGGTATGTACTCTCTATTCCTATTTTGTTGAAGAGTTTTTACCATAAATGTATTCTGGGTTTTGTCAAGTGCTTTTTCTGAATCTATTGATATGATCATATATTTTTAGACTTCATTTTGTTTACATGGTATATCACATTAATTGATTTGCAGATATTGTATCAACCTTGCATCCCAGAAATAAATCCCACTTGATTATGGTGTATGATCTTTTTAATGTATTGCTGAATTCAATTTGTAATTTTTGTTAAGGATTCTAGCATCTATGTTCATTAGGGATATTGGCTTGTAATTTTCTTCTTTTGTAGTGTCTTTACCTGGTTTGGGAAGTGCGATAATGCTGGCCTCATAAAATAGGCTTGGGAGTCTTCTCTCCTCTTGAATTTTTTGGAATAGTTTGGCAAAGAGAGGTGTTAGTTCTTCTTTGAATGTTTGCTAAAATTTACTTGGGAAGCCATTTTGTCCAGGACTTTTGTTTCTTGGGAATTTTTTGATTACTGCCTCAAATTTGTTGATTGTAATTGGTCTGTTCAGATTTTCCATTTCGTTTTTATTCAGTTTCGGAAGATTGTATGTTTCTAGAAATTTATCCATTTCCCAGATTGTCCAGTTTGTTGGTGTATAATTGTTTTTAATATTTTCTGTTAATGCTTTCTTTTTTCTGTGGTGTCAATTGTCACTTTTCTTTCATTTCTGATTTTATTTATTTGGGTTCTTTCTTTATTTTTCTTGATGAGCCTGAATAAATGTTTATCAGTTTTGTTTATATTTCCAAAGAACCAGCTTTGGGTTTCATTGATCTTTTGTATTGTGTGTTTGTTTTTATATTCTATTTAATTTATTTCAGTACTGATCTTTTATTATTTCCTTTCTCCTACTCATTTTGGACCTTGTTTGTTGTTTTTTTCTAGATCCTTTAAATGTAAGGTTAGATTTTTTTTATTTGAGATTTTTTTAAGGTAGTTCTTTATTGCTATAAATTTCCCTTTTAGGACCACTTTAGTGTGTCTCATTGATTTTGTGTTGTGTTTCCATTTCATTTGTCTCAAGGGTATCTTTTGATTTCTTCCTTGATCTCATTTTTAATACTTTCATTGTTTAGTAACATGCTATTTAGCCTTCTTGTGTTTGTGTGTCTTTCAGTTTTTTCTTATAATTGATTTCTAGTTTTCTACCATTGTGATTGGAGAAAATGCTTGATATGATTTCAATCTTCTTAAATTTTTTGAGACTTATTTTGTGTCCTGATATGTGATCTATCCTGGAAAATGTTCCAGGTGCACTTGTAAAGAATGTATATATTTTATTGCTTTGGGGTGAAATGCTCTGAAAATATCAATTAAATCTATCTGATCTAGTGTGTTATTTAAGACCACTGTTTCCTTATTGATTTTTTGTCTGGACTATCTATCCATTGATGTCAATGGGGGTGTTAATCCCCTACTATGACTTTATGACTGTCAATCTCTTATTTTATGTCCATAAAGATTTGCTTTATATATTTAGGTGCTCCTATGTTTGGTGCATAAATGTTTACAAGGGTTATATCCTCTTGTTGGATTTTTCCCTTTATCATTATGTAGTATCCTCTGTTGCTTATTGTAGCCTTTTTTTTAAGTCTATTTTGTTTGATATAAATATTTCTACCCTAGCTTTTTTCTTCATTTTCATTTGCATGAAATATCTTTTTCTATCCATTTATTTTCAGTTTGTGTGTGTCTTACATTCTGCGGTAGGCCTCTTACGCACAGCATAGATATGCGTCTTATTTTCCTATCCATTCAGCTACTCTTTATCTTTTGATTGGAACACCTAATCCATCCACATTTAAAATGATTATTGACAGGTATGTGTATATTGCCATTTTATTCTTTATAGATATGTTCTTCTTTTTATTCTTAAAAAAGTCCCTTTAACTTTTTTGGTAAAACTGGTATGGTAGTAATGAACTTCATTAGTTATTTGGGGGTGGGGGTAGTTGTTGTTGTTTTTGTCTAGGAAGCTCTTTATCATTAAATTGATATTTAATCTTTTATCCTCATGAGAGGACATGCCTTTAGACTTTAGAGAGAGGAGAAGGGAGGGAGAGAGAGATGGAGAGAAATAGCAATATGAGAGAGAAATATTGACCAGTTGCTTTCTGTGTGCACCCCAACCAGGGCCCAAACCCACACCAAGGCATGTGCCCTGATGGGAATTGAACCTGCAACCATTTGGCTTATGGTAAAATGCTCTAATCAACTGAGCCACACTGGTCAGGGCATATCTTTCCATTTTAAATGACAGCCTTGCTGGGTAGAGTAGTCTTGGTTGTAGGTCCTTGCTTTTCATCACTCTGAATATATTTTGCCAATTCTACTAGCCTGAAGTGTTTCTCTTGAGAAATCAGCTGGAAGTCTTATGGGACCTCCCTTGTAAGTAACTGTCTTTCTCTTGCTGCTTTTAAGATTCTCTCTTTCTCTTTAAACTTTGGCATTTTAATTATGATATGTCTTGGTGTGAGCCTCTTTGGGTTCATTGTGTTTGGGATTCTGCACTTCCTGGACTTGTGTGTCTTTTTCCTTCACCAGGTTAGGGAAGTTTTCAGTCATTATTTTGTCCTATACATTCTCAGTTCTTCTTCTGGGACTCTTATTATGCAGATGTTATTATGCTTGATGATGTCCCAAAGGCCCTTTAATTTATCCTCAATTATTAAAATTCTTTTTGCTGCTCTAATTGGGTTCTATTCCCTTGTCTTTCAAATCACTGATTAGGTCCTCTGCTTTATCTAATATGCTGTTGATTCCTTCTAATGTATTCTCAGCTTAGATACTCTATTATTCATTTCTGACTGTTTCTTTTTTCTTTTTTAAAGATTTCATTTATTTATTTTTAGAGAGAGGGGAAGAGAATCTGAAAGAGAGGGAAAGAAACATCAATGTGTGGTTGCCACTCATGTGTCCCTACTGGGTACCTGGCCTGCAACCCAGGCATGTACGCTGACTGGGAATCAAACTGGTGACCCTTTAGTTTGCAAGCCAGCACTTAATCCACTGAGCGATACCAGCCAGGGCTGACTTATTCTTTTTTATATAGTTTCCATGTACTTTTTTTTATGCTTACTATCTCTTTGTTGAAGTTCTCACTGAGTTTATCCATTTTCCCAATATCCTTGAACAGTTTCATAACCATCATTTTGAATTCTGTATTTGGTAGATTTCTTGCCTTCATTTCATATGGTTCTTTCATTTCAAGCACATTTCTTTGTGTCCCCATATTGGCTGCCTCTGTGTATTTCTTTCTGTGTATTAGGTAGATATGCTCTGTCTCCCTGTCTTGGGATGGTGGCCTTATGTAGTAGGTGTCCTGTGGGAGTTGGTGGTGCTGTCTGATGACTTAATCTAGGTGATCTAGGAATGTCCCTTGTGTGGGTTATGTGATCCCTTCTGTTGTAGTTGAGTCTTGACTGCTATTGTCCTATTGGTGAGTGGGGTCAATCCTGAGTTTAGGTGAATGTGAGGATTGACTCTGACCACAGTGTTATGAGCTGTTGTTCAGGTCTGACCCCACAAAGCAGAATTTGCCCCAGCAAGATCTGGTGCCTTATAAGATATTTCCTTATTTGTGCCACTTGTGGAGCTAATTGGCTTGTGCTCTGATATAGTCTGAAGCTTGCCTTTTGGTGTGTTGGTTCTGGGGCCTTTTGGGAGGGACTCCAGTGCAGGTCAATGTCAGACACTGCCTGTGACCAGTGCTAGGCTACCTGTTAGGAGCTATAAAGCAATCCTGCTGGCTGTCTGTTAGGCTTAGACACTTAAAGAGCCTCTAGTGGTACATGAGTTACATGAGCTAGATCTTCAGTGAGTCACCAGGTATGGACAAGTGGTATTCACTAGGTTGATACAGATTCAAACTTGGTACCAATGGTTGTCTCAGGTCAGCTGCCCGCTTGCCTGGGGCCTATGGATCTTTTCAAGGGGTGCTGTCAGAGAACTGTCAGGGTGAAGCCAGTAGACTTCATCAGACTAACACAGGTTAAGATTTGGCCATGTGGAGGGAGAACTCTACACAGGAACAGTAGTGCCAGCCAGGGCATGCAGGGAGGAAATGGCCCTTAACTAGAGCCACACAACTTAAGTCTCCCTGTGCACTTCTGACATAGCCAGAGTCTGCTTGGGATTCCTTGAGAACCTTGCAAGAAAGACCACAGTGCAGGCCCAGGCTGGCCACAGCCAGAAGACTCCTCTGCAGTGTGTGACCTTGGCAGGGTGGGGCCACAGGGAATTGGTATGGTGGGGATAGTGGATCTCTATTCGGGGGACAGTGCCAGTTGTTTGCAAGGTGAAATCATCCCTTGCCCTACTGGTAATTCATTCAGCATCTCCCTGTGTATCTCTGACACCCTTTGCATATGTTCAAACGTCCTCAAAAGCCCTCTAACAAACTCTGCAGCATGAGCCCAGGTTGGCCTCAGCTAGCTGACTCCTTCAGAGAGCAGGTAGGCTAGCAGTACGGGGCCGTAGGGAATCAGGAGGGCAGAGCCAATACATTTCCTCAGGCTGATGCAACAGTAGAGGAGAGTGCTCAAACCTGGAAAGATGGTGTCTGTGGGCACTGTGGGAGAGGGCTTCAGCACAGCGACAGTGGCTGCTGTCCCTCTAGCCTTCTCCCAGTAGACCTAATTCCAGGTCTCACCCTGTGTGTCTCCAGCCTGCTTTGAACCACTGTTCCAGCGTGAGTACCAACAAAATGGGGTTTTGAGTGTTGGCCCTTTAAGAGGGTACCTGGGTTTCTAGTGAACTCCTGTCTTTTTCTGGTAAACAGACTCTCTGCTGATCCTCACAGCCAGATGTTATGTGGGGTCCTCTTCCTGAATCTGATGATTCAGTCTGGGGAGCCTGGCATGGGGTTGAGATTTAATGCTCCTCATT
This sequence comes from Tonatia bakeri, assembly GCA_004024845.1. Lineage (NCBI taxonomy): Eukaryota > Metazoa > Chordata > Mammalia > Chiroptera > Phyllostomidae > Tonatia > Tonatia bakeri. The sequence goes on from PVIA01001480.1 coordinate 273,227, forward strand.
GGAGAATCTTTGTGACTAAGATGTCCCTCTGGATTCTCACCACCACAGGTAGGTAGAGGGCCAGCCTTTCTCACATCTCCACCCTTCCTACCAGTCTTGATGTGGCCTCTTCTGTAATTCCTTAGTTATAAGACCTCTTTTCATTTAGTCTTCAGTTGTTTATTCAGGTTGATTGTTCCATAATTTAGTTGTAATTCTAGTTTGGTCCTGGAGGAGGTGGGTGGTCCAGGAGGAGGAGGGTCCTCCTGCTCTGCCACCATCTCAGATCTCTCACAATCCTTGTTTTCTTCAGCATTCTGCCACATTTGACAAGTGTTCTACGTGTAACAAGCAGCACTCGTGGGATATAATCAGAACTCTCTATTTTTGTCTCTTCCTGTAAATGTATTCAATGGGGAAAGGTCTACTTCTGCTACTGGATGAAAACTCAGGAAACTTTCTGCTCACTCTTAGGCAATAAAGTCTCCTAGTGTCACATTAACTCATGTTTGAATCTAGTATCCCAAATGTCAGGTGCCATGTAATTGGCAGAGTTTGCAACTTCATTTCAGCTCTTCCTGTCCCTTGGCAAGGACCTTCTGCAGGCAAAATACCTCAGCTCCTGAGGAGGGGGCAAGTTCTCCTCTCTCCTGGCCTTTGACTGTCAGTCCTTTCCAACTCATTGAGGTTCTAATCTCTTGGGTTCAAACAGTGATAGGAAGAAGTCCAGATAACAGAAAAATGAAAATTTTCACTGATAGGTTTTACTCAGCTAGTACTATTGTTAATATGACTTCTTGCACTCTGAATTAGGTTAAAATGGATTCTCCTGGGGTGCTTTTTTTTCAGGGTTCTTCATATACCATCTGCTCCTCTCCTCACTGAGCTGAAGGCAATCTCTTCATTTTCTAAACTATCAGGATTTTAATAAATACTTATGACAGTAGACATGCTTTGCTTTTTACCCTAGTAGTTTCCAGCGTCCGGAGCACATCAGATTCACTTGGACAATTTTTAAAAAATAAAAACGCCAATACCTGCCCCCAGCCTATTGAGTGGGAATCTCTATATTGGGGCTCTAATGTGTTTGCTTTTAAAAATTTCACAGATGATTCTGATGCGTACTAAAGGCCAAGGGCACAGAATCCAGCCCTATGTTAAAGTTAATAATGTGCGGCTTCCTTCCTGGACTCTCAGCTTCCATTGGGTCTTTTTCATCTTAATAGTACCCTTTATAAAGCCTCAATCTTAACAGATTCTGCTTGTTTTGGGGCACGAAGGAATTTGAGATCTCAGGGTTCTAGTACAGAAGCTTTGTCGCTGAGATTTTTTCAGGCTTCAGACTGAACTGCATTTATTTCTGGTGCTCAATAAATATTGTATGAGGAGCTGGCTAGGTGGTTGGTGCCTAAGAAAGAAAAGTTACATAACAGTCCAGTTAAATAAGATATATTGGTTATGGTTCCTGTTTCTGTTTTGAGAAACCTCATGTCTGGCTGTGTTCTAAGAGCTTAAATGCATATTACCTCAAATAATGTTTACAACAATCATTTCATAGAAGGAATATCGTCCTCACATTTTAGCTGAGGAATCTGAGTCGCACAGAGGGTAAGTAACCTGACCCCAAGGTCACAAGTGCATAAGTTACACTCAAGATTTCAACCCAAGTTCTCTGACTTTGAATCCTGAGTTCCCAAATACTATGTCATAGCACTTCTCATTCAAAGGGAGTAGAGCTGTAGAGAAATTTGGGGAGATACTAGGATTGGCCAGTTTCTCTTCCTCCCATGCTTCTGCCTGCCTTCTTTTAGTCTGCCTTCCTCTCTGTCCTCTGCCTACCTGCCCTCCTGTCCTACAGGGGAACATTATTGAAAGAATCTTAGCAAAAGGCAGGGATACCTTCATGAGACTATTTTTTTAAAATTTACTCTGGCAGCATTTATGTAAATTGGGTAAGATCAGTCATTCTAAAATGAGCAAGACTTGCATGAAGTTATTGTAGTAGTTGGGAAGAAATATTATAGAATGTTAATAGAGGTGGAAAGGAAGAAAAGGATGTCAGATATTGTGCAGGTAAAATTGAGGATGTTTAGTGGTAGATTATATGGGAGACATGAAGGAGAGGAGAGATCTAGAATATGTTGTGTTTTGATGTGATTGTCCTGAAAAACTGTTGTGTGATTCATTCTCAAGAAAAGAAGTAGATTTGCGGTAAGGGGAAGTGAGTTTGTTTATAGATGAGTTTGAAGGACCTGGAACAGAAAATGGAAATATCTAGTAGTTAGTTATATATGACAGTCTGGAGATAGAGCAGCCCTATCTAGGGATATAAATCTGAGAGACATCAGCACATTAGTTATAGTTAAAACCATGAAGTGGATGCTTTTGCTTATAGAGAAAGAATTTAAAGTGAAAGAGGAACCAAGGAAGCACGTGTTAGGAAGCAATCCCTATGAATTTAATAAAGCATCCTGACTCTGTCCTGCATGGCTTCTTGACTTTGAAGAAATCACTAGCCCTCTCTGAACCTGTTTCCTTGCTGATAAAAGTTAGTGTAGGTGATTTCTAGAGTCCTTTTCAAATTTGACACTCTATGGTTCTAATTGTTAGCATTTATTTTCATGATTACTTTGGAGAAAATAGGACATTTATTAATTGCTTAATCCTGTAACCTTGATGAAATTACATGTATCCCTCATCTGTCTTTCTGATAAACAATCATTTTCCTGTACATGTCAACCCCATCAGTGTTCTTCAAAGAAGGCCTGGGGCACCATGCACATGGTAGGTTTCAGGAACCCAAATGTATTTCATGAGAGGCAGTAGGGGATAGTGATTAAGAACTTAGCCTCTGAAGTCAAACACCTGGGCTCCAATTCTTCTATCATTTAACCTGCTATGTTACCTCAGGTAATTTAGCTAATCTCTCTGTTCCTCCCTTCCCTCATCTATGAAATAAAGATAATAATCTTAGAGATAGTATAGGGATTAGATGAGTTAATATACACACATTACTTGGAGGGATACCTGGCACATATGCACTTAGTAAATGGAAACTACTACTGTATGATGGTGACAATGACAGCATAGTCTGTTGAAAAGTGTCTTCATTGTAAGGGTTGAGGGATTTCTGGCCAAGATGGAAGCATGGGTAAATACACTTTGCCTCTTGCATAACCTACAGAAGGACAACAAACTTCAAAATAAAAAATAACCAGAATTGTCAGAAAATTGGACTCTGTGGTAGTCCAACAACCAAGGTGTTAAAGAAGAAACATGCATTCAGATTGGTACGAGGGGTGGAGATAGGCAGCTAGGGTAAAGAGGACTCCAGGCAAGGCGGTGGTGACTGGAGGACCAGGTGGTCCCACATTTTGTGCAGATAAACCAGGAGGAGCAACTGGGGAGAGATAGACTATGCAACCCAGGGTTCCAACGAGGGGGGAAAAAGCTTCAAAACTTCTAGCTGTCAAAACCTGTGGGTGTTGGAGTGGCAGGAGAAACTACCAGCCCCACAGGAGAATTCATCGGAGAGACCCGCAGGGTTCTAGAACATACATAAACCCATCCACCCTGGGAGTCAACACCAGAAGGACCCAATTTTCTTGTGGGTAGTGGGGGAAGTGACTGAAAGCCGGCCAAGAGCCAAACAAGCTGAATTGTTCCCTCTCTGACCCCTTCCCCACATACAGCACCACAGCACAACAAAGCCCTGGCAAATACCTAAGGCTCCACTCCCTTACAACTTGACAGGTGTCCCAAGACAAAGAACTATGGCACAAATGAAAAAACAGATCAAAACTCCAGAAAAAGAGCTAAGCAATGAGGAGATAGACAACCTATCTGATGCAGAGTTCACAACACTGGTAATCAGGATGCTCACAGAAATGGTTGAATATGGCCACAAAA